>CABFOW010000082.1:289755-469669 GCA_902141385.1 Timema californicum | reverse complement strand
GCACATTAATTACTACCTGTTAAAGTTTTGCACATTGGGAAGAATAGTTAAGTGACCAACAAAAATAAGGTTAAATTGATAACATCATTTGTGGTTATGAAAATAAAATATTTAACCTTTATTTTGAAACAATCCTGCGTATTTATTCTTTTCCAAATATTCATTCTTTATTCAAAACACAATTTAATACCATTTCGTTTTTTAAAACTAATTTTCAAAACTATTATAGTATTTTTTTTAAATTTTACTTTTGTTTGAAAGATATGAAGAATACTTATCAATGTGATAATGTAGCACTTCTTAACATGCGTTTGTATTTAATAAATAGGGCAGAAAATTGGCATCGGCACTAGTACAATATTACGCACAAGTTTTACTTATAGCTATTTGTATTGATAATAGTCGCCAAGATGGTTGACCGTTCTAAAACTGCCTTATCGACCTATAGATAACCAAGGCGGAGACCAAGGTCTCCATGGAGCACAGTTTGAAAAATTCTGAACTAGTTAATACATGAAGGATAAATCATGAGACACCAGGCTCAACAGTTAGTAGAGCTAACCTCTAAAATCGAACGATCTAATGATCACAATATGCAAATATCAAATTATGTGAATTGTTTTTGTGAAACTATTAAATTTGATAGTTTATATCTTGTTCGGCTACCGACAGATCCACCCTGGTGGCTATAAATAAAAGGGAGGTATGCACTGTTATCGTCGGTAAATTTAAAAATTAGAAGGAAAAAACAAACCTGAGAAATTAATAACATACACCATTAATGTACTCTATACTCATACTGGTCAGTCTTTAATGCAGCGCACTAGGCCATTCGTTTTCTCAATCGACAATGGATACAAAACAGGTTGGAAACTATTATCTGCGCTTGCACGACAGTTTTCTATGTAAATAGGCAGAACAAGAAAGAGGCAATTAATTATCACTTCGGATTCCGTTCACGGTGTAAAGTTCGAAGTTTAAATAAACTTATTAGCACAATAAATCCATTTCCACCACTGCTGCATTTAACCTTTTGTCCATTATAGAGGGTAGTATTAAAAGAATCTCCATATCTCAATTTATGATTAGCTTCTAGTTCCTATTTATTTTTGTTGATCTTTTTTATAGTGATCATTTAATTATTTGGTTTTAAAATAATAGCCGGTGACCTGGTGGTCTAGGGGTAAGGTGTCAGACTTCTATGCTGGCGGCCGGGGTTCAATCCTCGGTCCAGGCACAGATTTATCTGATTACCAAACCCTTCCTTCACCTCTGACAAGACATCTTGTGAATGTGGGGAATGCCAGGTCTCCACCGTGGCTCGAATCCCACGTTAAACTGTAGGTCCTCCATTTCATCTCACAATCACCCTACCATTACACATTAGCGTAAGTGCGTATAACCCGAACGGGTAGTAAGACGCGGTGCTAATAATAATAAAAAAAAGCTATCCATTATAATGTTTTTCTGGAGTGAGCCCATGTCTGGCTATAAATATACATTGGCATCAAATAAAGTCTTTGAAAACAAAAGACTAATAATTATGTTAAAAAAACGGATATAAATGCTTTAGGATATATCTGGTATCACTTTAAAAAGTGAGGCTTCAGTACGGACTAGGCTTAGTACGAGATCAACTCTAAAGTCTAAAGCATCCAGCTTGCATTAACAGGATTGTGAACTGGACGCTTGGTAATGGAGAGGTCAAGACTCAAATAATGGCCAGATGGCCATGAAAGTAAATTTCTTAGCCATTTATTACTTTAGTTTTCCCTTCCCTTCTCCATGAAAATGAGGGTACATTTTCTCTTAGATACCTTCATCATTCAGGTCCCTAAAATTGAGACATTAATAGCCCTCTTGTTAAAATGTAGCAGTTACAAATATTTATTCCCATATTTTTAGTTTATGGTACTTTAAGCTTACTTTGTGAAACAAACATTACTTACAAATATGACTTATAAACTAGCTTTGGAATGATAAAGCTAAATCAAAAATATTATATTTTGTAACTACTTTTTTTTGTCATCATGTCTTACCACCCGCCCATGTTATCCACAAATATAATAGCTACATTAATGTGTTAAGGACGAGTAAGTTTAAATATAGAGGAAATGGACCTTAATTTTAGTGGAGGCAAAATGGAAAACCATTTAGGAAAAAACCATATTCATTACACCCGACCGGGATTTGAATACTGATCTCCCCATTAGTGGAGGTCAAGTTTATTGTGAGAGTGACGTCTTAGACCATGTGAGCACCGTGGTGAGTTTATAGCTACTTAAAGGTTTCCTAAAAGTTATACGAATACCACATTGCTGAGTTGGTAGATATTCCTACGTCGTTGAGCTCCCAAGTACAGTAGGGACGTCACCCCCATAAGTCACCGCGGTGACACTTGAGCTAACTTTTGCAACCCCCAGCACCCCCTCTTTCCACTATAAACTTTCCTTCCATCAGATTGGATGTATCTGATTCTCTATTCCCACGCTAAGGGATGTGTGACAGTGCTGGGAATGGGAGCTAGATTTACCCTAAAGGGGTGATAAATACAGCTTAACTGAGAGTCGGTGGCAGTTTAATGGGGCCTTGAAACCAAGAGTTAGGTCCCTCTAAATGTACACTCCACTGTAAAAAATATAGGACCCCCTTCAAATGTTAAAGATATCTTAAATCGTTCGTTAACTGTGCCATCATATTTTTGTCAGTTGTGTATATCAAGGTGAGGATCCCAGGCTGAATTCCTGTTATGGCTAAAAAATAAATCTATAGTTTATTTTTGCTTTGCGTCTTATCGTCCATTTGGGATGTCTCCATACTTACAGCAAGGAGATGGGGACAAGGAAAGCAGACTTTTATAGGACACGCACCCTCAGTTTCGTGACGGGAGAACAGAAAACTATTTAGGGAAAATATAGCTCAGTACGCACGTCCGATATTCAAACATGGACCTTCTTGTCTCCAGAAAACTAGACTAAACAATACTGACGAATTTTCTAGATGTGTGCTAGATGTGTAGATGTACATATGTGTGAATGTTATATGAAAATAATAGAAACCACTCAAATAGGGATCTATTGTAATGGAACACCTAGCCAAGAATATTTGAATAATTTTCGAGTAAACCTCTGTAACTAAGAGAGATTAAAGTAATTACATCACACTACAGAGGAACATATCTCTATAGTCAGCTTACAATCATTTTATAAGTTTTGGAAGTTAAAAACTATTAAAAATTTTGCATATTAATTTATAGCTTTTAACAATACTACAAGATTTATTTTAAAGGGGATGAATACGCAACTATTTCATAGTTACCTTTTACTGTAATAAAAGTCCACAGTTAATCTGACAATCAATGAATATCTACGTCCCAATTTATCGATCCTAAGGTCAATTATTAGCTGTAGCTGGATGTAGCATAGTTTTTTTTTTGTGAAAACATCTCAATTCTCAAAGTGCTGCTGTAAGAATACCATAATGGTGCGATTAATGAGACCTTTGGTAATATTAGGGCTCAAGTTGTGCGATAAGATTATCCCACTCTGATAGTTTATGCCACCATTGTTTTTTTGAGAGAAGATCTGATAACATTAAGTAGTGCTAGCACCACGTTATATTCCTTCATTTACATTTACATTTACATTTACATTTTAACTACTAAAAGAAAAAAACACCAAAATAATTGAGAAAGTAGTAAGGTATAGGAATCTAATATTATTAATCCTGGATGTTATTACACCTTGATAGGGCAATATTTTTATGTAGCTACTGAGTACTATGACATAAATCTCCATTAAGTTCCAAAGGCTGGAGCGAAGCAGCCCGGGATTGTAAGGTTAAACTGTCCCCAATCAAATGTTGATAAATGCTTACATAATATCATTTGTACCCATCTATATTAAAGATAAAATTACCATAATACTAGTTATTGCATACTTTATAGATATATTTTCGGCACTGTCCCAAATATTTTAAATAATTTTTTTAATTAATTTAAAATATAGTTAAGATCTAAATGTTACTTTCTCTAAATATATTATTTTAACTAAGACTGATAGATAAAATAAATTATTAAATCCGATTTAAAGTATTTTCAAAATGTTTTATGAGTTAGAGATTTGTGTAAATTTTGTGAAGACATATATTATGAACTGTATAAACTAACATTTATGATTGACCATGGCTATGAGGAAATACTGATAACTACTATGTAAACATCCTCTTGTTATAAGTCCAAATATTTGACCGCGTCCAGATGTGTCTGAGAGAGCACAGCGGTCACTTTCAGCACTTTATACGTCAGCTTTAATTCAGCTTGAATCAATATATTAGTCTATTCTACATTATCATATTTCATGTAGAGATTGTGATCTAAAAGCGATTATACAGTTCTAGTTTTATATGAATCATTCTGTGACTTTTAAAAACATTCATTTTTCTAAGTTTTTCTAAGTGGAGAAACCGTATATTTAAATCTTTCACTAAACACTAACACAATTTAGGCACCAATTAAAACTTGTAGCTGTCCAAACCAAATAAGTTTAATCCCCCTCTGTGCTCTAGATTTCATCGAAACAGAACATACATAAAAAAAAACACTATAGATTGGGTGAAGTACTTCTAACACTTAGCTATAATTTAAGAAACTATTTATAGCTAAAGTGTTCCAATACCATAAAAATCGCTACATTATCTATTAAGTGGAGTATTCAGTGCGCTCAGTTGCTGTTAAGATCCCTCATAAGAGTTGAGACCCTGTTGTACCGTTTTATTGGCAAGTGTTACGAATAAAATGGGTCGCAAAAATAAAAGCTTTCTTAATAGGTCAAAAGAGGGGTAAAAAAAAAGTAATCATCTTAATGGTGCAATTTAAGGCGATGTCGTAAGTAACAACTCAAGGAGTGAAGAAAGAGGGTCGTATTGCCCTCTTAAAGGCGATAGATTACTACACCAAATTTGATATGTTTTTCTGAAACATATCTTGAAGCACATATGTTATGACATAATAAGAATATATATTTAATATAATTAGTAATATAAAGCTTTACTGGTAGATCTATAGGTTGTCATATAAATATGAACATTACCTGCATTCTGAGTGGCAATTTGACTGATGACGCATGTCACTATTTTTTAAACTACACCATAGTGGAACCAAGTGAGGTAAGCTTGGTACCTCTCAGGGTAGATTAAGTATATATTTAATTTGTTACCATGAGTAATCGTAGTTCAAAGAATAGATCCAAATACTTTCATGACTATGAATAAATCGATTCAATTATAAAGATGTGCAAGTTTTAAAAATTGAATTGTTTCAGTGCCAACGTTACATTTTCTGTATTTTATTGACATCAGTTTTTATTTATATTTATAGTAAATTAAGTAAAATCCACGGCCAAAATTGTTTGGAATATTAGTAACCTATAATAACCTTCAAACTAAATAAAAATCTGTTTTAGTAAAATACTGAAAGTTTCATTTAAAAATAATTATTTACTATGTAAAGAAGAATTAAAATCAAAATACCCATTTCTAAACAGAGGCAAATAAGACAGACTCCTTAGATATCGTGGTCACTAATCTAAGTTTCTGTCTTTACCCAGATTTAATCTTAGTGAACAAAAAGAGGAATTAACAGGAAACTAACTAACTAATGTTAAATTTAACGTCTAAATAGTAACCATACCATGTAATTTTTCAGATGAATAATTAGATATCGAAAATAGTCTGATATGAATTTGTTTACGGAGTCCTAGGTTTTAGCTTGTGCCGAGAGAAAGAGGCGGTTTTTCACGTCTTTCCATTCTTATACGGGTGTATTTCCTCTAGGTTTTTCTACACAAAGTCTTACTACCCATCCGGGATATAATAACTTCAATCACTATAATGGCTCATGGATGAGGAAGGAAATTTATGGGAAATTTTCCCAAAATTTTCGTAAAGGAAGACAATAAATCTCGTTAGTAAAAACAATCTTACCACTAAACTACCTCTGGCAGGTATGTATTTGAACAACTCCAGCATACCTGTCACTTGAATAACCAGAATAGATAAGGATGATGACATTTAATCCAAGTACCCTCCAATGTGTGTTTATTAGAGCTATCCCCCTAATTTATAGCCCTTGAAATTAGTTGTTAATAACGTTCGCTTTAAACGTTATAGCTATAAAACCCTACAAACATCCAGAAACTCAATATTGTGCAGTACATTAATTCTTTAAGGTTTCGAACTTTATTAAAATTCTATTTCTATAGAATGTTAACAATTCCCTCACCCTCTTCTCTTGTCAAATAAATTAAAGTGCAATAAGAAATTTTAGATGTGTTTCAATAAAGTAGTAGCTAATGAAACTTTTTTTTTGCAAGTAAATTGATTGTCAAGAGCTTATAACGCTCAAAGTCGATTTACATTCTAGCAGGTTAAGATTTTCAATCGGAGCAGGGGAAAATATTTTTAAGTATTGATAATTACGTAGGGTTGCTTAAAGCGTTTTAATTTAAATGTATATATTTAAGCTTAGGAGAATCTATAGGATTAAATTGAGTACAAACAGAGATTTAATGTGGTAATGGAAACGATGTCGACTAGTTAATTAGTCATGAGCTGGGCCTGGGTTTTGATGACATGTCATTATTTTTTTTATACTTCGCAGAAAATATTTATATGTAAATCACATAAATTCTGTCCATGATCTCCTGGTAATAGATGCATTTTTTATATGTCATCTTTTATTCATTTTGTGTCAATTTTAACAATTTTTGGCTAATTTTTGGCATATTAGGATGCTATAGGTATTTTTGAATTGTTTTGTGGCATTTATGTTGAATAAATATATTATAAATGCATAAATACTCAAATATAATTTCTACTTTATCTCGATTATAAGGCATATGAAGCTACGACAGGCTAGCCGCTAGTGGAAAATATGCGGCTTTAATTAAAAAAAAAACACCCATTATACAGGCTGGAGACAGTAATGGATGTAAATTCGTTTAACATTACAAACCAAATGGCTATTCTTGTGTTCTCATAAAAATGTTTTTAAGGATACCTTACATATTCAGAAATTTCCAATTTTGGTTATATCTCTGAAATTATTGAGATACAAAATAGCTTATCGCTATACATTTGTAGTTTTATTAAAAGTAGAAAGCTTTAATTTTAAATACAATTTTATAAAACCAATGGTATCTGTGCAATAAGGAAACATATATATAAAAATATATTTATGTAGTTTTTTTATGCAGCACTTTAAAATTTAAATTGATTGTCATTCGCTTTGGAGGAAAGAGATATTCCACTTTTCTTAATGTTTCTTAAATGTTTATATGATTACATTTATCATCTTTGGTGGAGTGTCTATGAAACAATGTATATTATTTTTTAACAAATATTACAATATTTTTGAAGATATCTCTATTTTAAGATACCGTAAAATTAATTTCTATCATAAAATTGCTGGAATGATAAGACATTGTAGGCAATTAACTTTTCACCCCCTTTAATTGTTTGATTGTAAAATACATATTCCTAGTGAGACTATACAATTAAGCTGGAAAGGCTTTATATGAGAAGGGCTGGATCTTATCCTGAAGCAATTGGTAAATCAATGTAATATATTTATCAGAATGCAAGAGATGGTTGTTAAAGACTTATCTTTGCATATATCTATTTTAAACTTAAGGCTAGTGTAAATTGCTTATTTGATCTAGTCATGAGCATTTATTAAGAATTTTGTTTGGATCTTTAATTTAATTTTTTGTAAAATTGAAGTCAGATTTTTCAACTTTAGTTAATTTATAGTTTAGTATTTTATAATTTTTATTTAATCAAATTCCGGGCCCTGGCTATGAGCATAAAACGATATGTGTAGATTATATTATAATTAAATTATAATTTACTAGCTTAAAATTAACTCTAGCTAACGCTTACTATTTATGTCACAGTGTTTTATTTATTATATTACTTTATAGGTTCGGCTAGAGAACTGAAACACATTGTAGAAGTTTATAATTCCCGAATTTTTAAAAGATATATCTCACGATAAAATGAAGTAAGCATTGCAAAATCTCGCAGCTATGAGATTAATATAGAATGTGAGAAACATAGATCTACCAGCCTAAAAAAAACTTAAATTTTTAGTAGGGTCCCACCATAATATTTTTAAAATTATTGATACTTTTTTTTGTGATTCTAGTGCTCCAGAATTACTACTTGCATGATAAATACCAATATGTTGAACCATTCTCCTTCAAGTAGGCCGTGTTAGTAATAAGAAATGCAATAATGTAGTTGTAACCTTTCCCGTCTCATTTTAGTTTAACTACTCAGTCATTATATGCATATATCTTTTAAACTTACAATCATTAATTGTATAGGCAATTAATTGTTTACTGTTTTGAAAAACAGCTAAACACATATGTATATCTTTAGAGCTAAAATATAAATAATTCATTATGTTTTCATTAAATTATACAATTAAATATGACAAGAAGGATATCATGCGCAATTAATATTTTTTTGTCTTAATTGGTTATACACTTTTTCTCTCGGTATAAAATACATGACTAAGAAAGAACGGTTAAAAGAGTTAAATACCTTAAAAACATAAATTAAAAATTAAAAATCTACAAAGAACAAATATTTTCTCATTTATTTAAATATATTATTATATTTAGTTGACTGATGTTTATTTCTCCTTTAATTGTAAAATAAGCAATTTTAATTGAGCTTTTTAATACAGTTTAAAATAAATATAATTTATTATTGTTTTCAATTTATTCAATTACCATTAAGGTTTCTTTATTATTTGACTATTCTTAACATTTTTTAATTTAATTATTATTGCTGTACAATGGCAAAAAAATATAATATATACTTTATATATGTAAAGCCATTGTCATCAACTTTAAAATATAACCCGCCTCGGTGGCGTAGTTGGCTAACGCGCTTGTCGTGTTGAAGCTCGACTGCTGAAAATGGGGAGATCGAGGTTCGAATCTCGGTCGGGTGAACTGGGGGTGGTTTTTCCTAAATGGTTTTCCATTCTCCCTCCACGCAAATGTGGGTTCACTTCCTCTAATTCAACCTTCCCAAGTAATAATCCATTAGAGTAATTAGTACTTAAAGCGTATATACCGAACGGGTAGTAAGATGCGGTGCTAAATATTTAAAATATTTACCATTTGATTTATGTAGCTAGCTTAAGTTACAGTTTCAGTTTAAAGGAATAAAACACTTCGTAGCCTTCCATAATATCGCGGATCACGAATGTTGGCAAGTTTTGTGAACAAATGAATTGAAATAAAGGTCCTTGGGTGTGCCCGAGAGCAAAACTAAATGTGTATTCGGACGACGGTTTGAGCCACCATCACTATATCACTAAGTTAACCAGACAATAGGAGAACTTAAGCCACGTGCCTACTGTTGCAGATAGTTATCTATAACCATGACGTTAACAGAGGCACAAATGTTACAGCTTACAGTACATTTGATACGTGATCTAGGAGAAGAAAGTCAATTGTTTGTCCTATCTTTACTCACAGTGCTAAAACCAACAGCAAACTTTTGTTTTCTCTCTGAAAATAAAACAAGCTCCTAGCTCGACTATTATACCAACATGCAACTGTCCCATTAAAATTAATTCCACGGTAATTAAATACAAAACAAACTATTTATTCGCGTGTAGTCTGGTTTATTTGTTTAATAGTTTACATCAATACAACACTTATTCATGCTCTACTTCACTAAACAGCCATCAGCATTGTTTTCGCTAGATAACTGTCAACTATTGGTTACGTGCGTCATTCCTTTTATTGATCACGTCCTATTTGTCTGACAGAAATATGCAAGTAGCACTTGTTTTATATTCAACTCTGACGTAGGTTCGCTCATTTTGGAGCAGATATTTGTGTTGGGTGTGAAAAATGTGTTAAATCACCAAATCTCATAAAATAAGTTTTCACATACACCAGAACCAGAAAAAATCGGGGAACGTGTGTGTGTGTGTGTGTGTGTGTGTGTAGTGCGTTAAGTCAAGATTCCATATTGTTAGAGTTTATGTATCTGTGAATAATGTGTTAGTTTATCAAAATCAGTTATGTGGCTGTGCAAAATGTGTTATGCTAGTTTTTATGTGACATAACACAGTATCCACATTCATATAATACTATTTGCGATGACTTAACACATTGCACACTAATACTAAGAAAATGAAAGAAACAAAACATGCCCAACAAACTTTGTATTTTGTAATAATGTGCCGCCAATTACAAAGCAGCCAAGTGGTGGTTTTTTAATAAATATTGTTTATTGAAATTTGAAAACAAAGAACAGGAGACCACTATTGACTACCATTTGCAGGTCAACAGCTTATCGCCTAACTTTTTTTTTGTCAGTCACAGTCGTGGCTTTCGTAATCTAGAATGAGTGCTCAGATATAATTTTTTTGAATCTCAATTCCATGAAATGAGATTTGCAATTAAAAAACCCAAAGTTGACACATGGGATACTTGTGACAAGTTGGCTCTTCCAATCAAGACAGGGTGTGACACAACTGACTTACAACTACAGTTAGATGAACATAATAAATTGGCTAAATTACTTATAATGCCAAGAAAAAGCACAAAATATTGTCAAATTGTAACAAATCAAATACTACAATAACGTTTGATAGGCAGCAGTGCTTACCAACACCTTATGTTCAGAGTTTTGTTGCCTCTTATAAAAGACAGCTTTGGACCTACAATCTTACTGCGCATGATTATGATGATTGGCAGCAATATTGCTATCTGTGGCATGACGGAATAGCTGGGAGGGGGGCTAATGAATTTGATTCATCTTTGTACAGCTTTCTAATCAATTACCCGAAGCCCAAAATTAAGAATCTAACCATGTACATGGACACATGTGATGGAAAAAACAAATACAGCCACATTGATGTTATGTGCATGGTGGCATTACAACATTCTCCAGCTTTACATACCATTGATCACAAATTATTTATGTCTGGACACACACATTCAAACCATAGTCTGATTGAGAGGAAAAAGTAAAAGTACAATGGCACCATTGAATATTCCCGTGAGTGGGCGCAATTAATCCGACAGACTGGTAAAAAGAAGCCATTCATTGTGGAAGAAATGGTTCGAGAAGACTTCTTAAACTTTGCTGTTTTATTGAAAGGTCCACTCCAACTGCGCAATGTAGATGTAGATGGTAGTGCTGCAAATTGGAGACAGCTCATGTGGCTAAATTTTGAAAAGAAACATCCTGGACTACTTTATTACAATACAGCAATAGAAAAAAATGTTAATTCAAAACAGTGAGTTTTAGGAGAAGGAGAAGAATCAATATACATATATATCCACAACTGAATTACTTTGGACCTAATGAAATTACAATCGGAAAGAAGAATGATTTAATGGATCTTCTACAGTTTGTTTCTCCTGTAATCCACCAGTTCTACAGGGACTTGGAGACATCAAAATCAGCAAGAAATGTTCATCAATCATACAATGGCAGAAGGAAGAGAGGATGGCGATGATTCTTTGTGAGTTGATAAGTGCTAACTTCCTACAAATAAAATTAATCATGGTTGAAACATCTTAGGGAATATTCCTGTTGTGTATGACGTTAGAATATTAATTTTCAAATTTTAATTATGCATAAACGCTATTAAGATGGGTGGCATGAAGATGTGCAAAATGTGTTATGTCAACAATGATTATGCAATTTTTTTTACAAATTATATTACATAAGCCAATATTATGAAGTGGCCATTATGTACGATACCATATTTTATACAGAACTGTATAATCGTGTATATCACCACTTTCCAATATTAATATTTCATTCCACATATTTTGCATATCTTTCAGAAGTTTAAAATTAGTTTTTATCCAAATTATAGGCTTGTGACTTATCACCTTTTCCACACCCAATACGGATATATTATGCTATGATAAATGGGTCAAACCAAAATATTTATCGGATCTGCTTCTAGTTCCATTTAGAGAAAACTATATACGTATGTGACGGTTCTTTTTTGGTTCTTAATTAGGTTCAGGTTATAGTTTAGGTTATTTAATTTTGTATTTAATAGTTACGTTAATAGTTACATTATAAAATTCGTAAAGAGGAAAAAATACTAAAAATAGTGTTCAACAAATTGAAAGTTATCTACTGTATATATACAAAGGACTACATCCCACTTAGACTAAGAATCATGAGAAAAGGAACAATAGAATTAAAAAAAAATATATTAAGTTAAAGAAGGGCATGTAATGAAAATTTTAAAAACTATCTAGAAACTAATTAGAACCTTTATGAACCTAAATATATGTCATTCCAATACTGGTTCAGGTTCTTCGACAACTTAAATTTAGGGTTCCTGTTTCAGATCTGGTTCTTTAAAATTAACTGTAAATCTTATTTATCATTTCTGGTTCCGATTACACTCCCTTGTCCTCTAATACAATTAAAATATATTTATATAATAGGAGATCATATGTTGCTATTTGCACGTTTAAAACCATTATGTATTTCTGTTATAGTTCTTAGTAACCATTCGGGCTATCTACTTATTCTCACTTGCGGAGAATGCAGTAGGAAGGTGTAGCTTTAGAGAAGATGTATCTCATTCGCGTGAAGGTATAGGATAGTACCAGAAAAATATCCGGCTAAAATTCAAACACTAACCTGTACAAAGTTTATAAATGGCCTTATTTATATGGGGAAGTAAATAGGAAGGGAATTATTTTTGTTCTGGACGTACACATACATTAGGTGTGATAGAAATCGTACAACCCGAACGGTTAATAATACGTGGTGCGAAAAGAAAGCTTGTATAAAAGATCGGCAAGCTACATGGATAAATCAAAGCTAAGTAAACCCCTAGTGAAACTTAGTACCCATGACCAGTAATATTGGTACGAACGTGTCAGAAACCAGCACGCACAAATATCACATAGATCTGGATGTGTGCACCGTGTATTACAGCTCATTCTGAATACCAAAAATTTGTTACACTAGTTGGACAGGGATTAGTAGATTATAATAGAGAAAATGTACCCGCATTTATGTAAAAGGGAGATTTTAAACTATTTAAGAAAAATCCTCCCCAGTAAACTCAGCCGGGATTCGAGCCCCGATCTCCCCACCACTGGTGAGTCAGATTATAGTAAAGTGAAGTTTAGTCCTTGCACCACTGATGTGGGTGACATCTCTTCTATATGCAAATATATAGCTCATCCGTTCATCAAAGAGCTATTTAGTGAAGATAAATAGTGATTGCTGAATATCTAGCACAGGGGGAATCTTCGCGATTTAACTGATGCTGAGGTTTACGACCTCCGTTTATCACTTACAGTTTAGTAAAATATTTTTTATTTAAACTTTTACTCTGCTTCAACCATTTGCAATAAGAATGTGAACCAGCTTAAAAGTTTAATGAAAGTCCCTTTGAAATTAAATGTATTGCAATAAAACTTTACTATAGATTATACGCTTGTTTATCTAAGACTATAGTAGAGATAAGTACACATAAAAATTAATGGGTGTGTATATTTCTCAGCTAGAATGAATAGATAAAAGTCAATATGTTGAACATATAGTTGAGTATTTTGACACAATCTCGACTATAGCTACCCCTCTCTCTTGCCATTCCATGGACAGAGATTATGGAGGCTGACTATAGGTCTAAGCAACATGTTCTACGAATCTTATCTCGTCTGAGAGAAATTCCGTCGCAAGTCTAGATAACTTGTTCTACATACATTCTGTCGTTCGCCATTCAGTAGCTAATGATCATGGAGACCGACTACAAGTCTGAAGAACATGTTCTACGTATCTCCTAGCAATTTGGTTTTTGGTGGTCATTAGTCATAAGAGAACAGCTACAAGATATATAGCATTTTTCAGTGATTCCAAATATAGACCTGGCCTATTTGGTTGGGATAAAAAACACTATTCCATAATATGATTAAATTTATTTTGTTTTAATATTGTCACAACCCTCTTCGCTTTACTTGCTAAAATGTTTCCTTTGGGTAGCGTGGTTAAAATCTAGAGGAGCAATAATATAATTATTTAACCAAGGGTTTGGTTTATATCATGGATCCGATTCTGTTTTAATAATCAATAGCAGGTAGGATAGTTATAGAGGCCTCCTTGACACTATTTATATAATTAAAGCGATACATACCACATGGGTTATCATAAGTTCTGGTTTTCTTTCCTCATAAGGACATCTCCTGGTCTCCTAGGTTAGCTCCCAACAAGGTAAGCTAACCTTAGCCACTCCTGGCGTCATTATTCAACTCGGGACCTGGATAATTATCCGGATATACAGCTATAAGCTGTAACCCCCCTTAAGTGTCCGTTGAGAACCGTGCCTCAATCTTATATCGTACTATATATACTAAAGAGAGATACAATAATAACGCTTTCTACGGGAAATTGGCATTAAGTTTATTTATCTTCTTACTTGTAACAGTTATTAGGATTCACATTGTACTCACATTATATCAGTTAGTCAGGAACAGAGTGACACGAATCTTCATCAGCATCCAGGGTACTACACAGAAAACTAAAGTCAAGTTCCGGATATCCGAAACGGAGGTCTTATATAACCTCATCGAAAAGAACTTTGAAAAATGATGTACGCACAACGCCACCGTGACAGAGCGAACTGTGAACTCGTGGAACAAATATGTTAACCACTAGAACGCGGGAAATAAACCAAGAAATCCAGTACAAGCAAATATTAGGGGAACATTTTCTTGGGAACCGCAAGATGCTGAGCGATCTTCGGTCCACTTGTATTTGTTAAATTTAAGAGGGAGCTTACGATTTTGAGTTGCTAAGTCATTTGGGGGTTATTGGTTCGTGTAAAAATATTGGCTCTGTTTGAAATAAAATAAATTTGACTCGTGATTGGTTTTTTGCAGGTGCTGGGGTCTGGGAGCGAGTTCAATTTCTTGCACCACGCTTTGCCGCACGCCCGAAGTAAGAGGAGCGTCCCTCACACACGACGCCTCAAAGTTGACCCATTGGTAAGTACTAAAACCTCTCTCTACGTGAGGGAATATGCGTTTAACCATATTGTACATTCCTAACATCCTTCAGCGTATCCATTCCAGTGTGCTATATTTTCACTCAGTAATTTCCTGTAAATTTAACTCATCTACTCTATTTTCTGTTTCAACCCACATATGGATTTAATATGTTCTCAAACATTTAGTAAAATTAAATTGAGTTTGAAGATAAAATAAGTAAAAACTAGATATTGATATTATAACCTATTAATTGTTATAGCAAAATGTTATCATTCATTATATTTGGGTAAGCTAGGTCAAAAAATGTTTATGATCTCTTATGTATTACCAATCGTTTAAAAGATTATGTATACCATAGTTATTGTTTATTGGTTTACTTGTTAATAAATCGTTTCTTGGCTAGTTTTAAATTCGTTCCATGAAATTTGAAGTTAATCGAAATAAACATTTTTGGGTCCAAATACTTCCAATTCAAAATTTGTTTAGCTATATATTTATCAATTGAATCTAAAAAAATGCTCATTACACTATAAATTCTACATGAAAATAAAATGGCAACGACACAGCATTTTGTATAATTAATATATCTTTCATAGGTTTGTAGTATATATAAGCTTGATCACGGCTTGTGCCCAGGCACATATTCATGTCTAAAATAGTGATTTCTCGTTTTAATTTAATCATACAGTATTCAATATGAGTTTTAAAACACTGTAGCCACACGGCCTCAATTGAAAGATATGTTTGTGTAAGCTTTGTATATTGTGAGTGGCGAATGACATAACGAGTGTTACGAGGTTGCTACGATGATTCGATAAAAAAAAATAAACTAGAGGAGTTGACCCAAAAGGGGGTGTCAACATTCCTTAGCTAGACACCAGGCTATTGGCCCGTTTAAAATGGGAAGTTTTGAAGCCCCTCGTAGCTGATTACAGAATACCGTAATCTAGGTCACAATGCCTGCCACGGGGCCATGCGGGCTAAGTCATCGGGTTCATCAAGTACCAATTGGGGCTGCCGCCCGAGTACAAGGAACCAGGCTCAACGACCGTGCAGGGACCACCTAACAGTCAGACATGCCATTGGGTAAACCTCACAACACTTCGTTTTGCCATTAGCTTCTTTACATTTTCTAAGTTCATTTTATCTTAACTTTTAAACATCACATTTGTAATAGATATGGTATTATTTATAAACCTTCTAAAAGCTGAGTCTAATGTCAATCAACAACCCACACAAATATTTCCTTAACCTCAGCCAAGGGCATCCTGACAGATCCCTGTGCCCACACATTTAACATACAGAAACGAGGGGATGACAATACGCTTAATTGAAAGATACAAAATGTTCATTCAGAATGTTGAAGAAATGAATGGAACCTATATAAATCCAACGTTCTTTAGAAGCATGTAAAAAACAACTAAGAAATACACTAAGCTAACCGTGCCTTGAATTATTCATGATTTTGTTCACCGAAATAAAATATTAATGGCTTTGTCAGTTAACTACGATGATGTGATAAATAAATTTAGGTCAATTCAATTTGTGAGTGTCATATGGTTCTTTAGGACAGTAAGTTGATGTCATATTAATATGTTTTTCTCAATTTCTATGCCTCTTGATGTTTATCTTTTTAAGATTAGTAGTTTTAATTTCTCATATAAGGAGAATAAAGTACGAGTATTGTGAATCTATATTTAGGTATTATATGACCACACATCAATATTTGTTTCCCCCCCATCCTAGTGTCATATGAAGAGTGGCTTACTGATCAGTGATATTTGAAATTTCAATTTTTTTCGAAAATATCCTTAATAATTCTGTTCAAAATAAATATTTAGTTAGTGTTTGACGTGACCGATAGCATTGTATACTTGTTTTTGGTGGAAAATTCCCTTAAGGGTAGCTTACTCAAGATTTATAATTAAAAATTTGACATTTTCCAATAATATTTCCAACCATTTTACTTAAATTGTATATCTGGGAAGTGCTTGACATGGCAATTAAATGGTTTTCTGGCTCATCAGGGAAATATTTGTCTAATGGTAGTTTATTGAAGATTAATTAATTACAAATTTGAAGTATTTTAAGAATATCTCTAAAGTACTTCGTTTGAAATACTTACAGGCCTTTGCTGTTTTTTTACAGTAAAATTGTTATATATTTGTTTTCCTTAAACCAATTACTTTATTTAGTAGTAGTATACTAATAACTAATTTGTAAAAACTCTTAAATGATTAAAAATTACTATTAATTTGGTTCAAAATTAGTATTTAGAGACTATTTTACATGATAAATAATAAGGTAGGTTTGTTTTTCTAAAATAAATTGATTAAAGGGTTGTTCACTATGAAATTTTTTAGAAAATTTGAAATTTCTGAAAATGGTCTTTAAGATTACTTTAAAATGGGTACCAATTTTTTTTAAATTATGAAACTATTTTCATTTTTTATAAATATAAATTATTTGAGGCTTCGTGTTCCTATTTTGAAAGCATTTATGTATCCACTACTGGCTTTCCAGGCCTGTCGTAGTTTCACCATAGCCCATCACTTTTAAGGGTTCCTGCAGGGCCTTCACGGCTACCGAAGCGGTCACGGAGCATACATGCTCCCCACTGTATTTCACCCCCACAGGCACTCCCCTACTTCGTGCCACTGCCCATCTCCCTTGATGTGGACGAGGGGTAGTGAAGGGACAAGTTAAGAGCAGAATACAGGATAGTGAAATGCGATTTCTGAGAAGCAGTATTGGTGTGACAAGATTTGACAGGATGCGAAATGATGGAGTAAGAGAAATAGTAAGTAAAGAGACAGTCATGGACAGGATAGAGAGGGCACGACTAAGGGGGTATGACCATGTGAGAAGAATGAAGAGGTAAAGGATGCCTAGGAGGATGTAGGATATGGAAGGATGCTGGGAGGAAGATCAAGGGACAGATGGCTGAATGGAATAAGGAGGATTGTGATAATGAGAGGAGAGGACCGGGTCAAGGTGGAGGGGGATAGGTTATGGGAGGAATGAAGGTGATGGAGAGGCTTATGTTCTAAACAGACCCAGCCAGTGTCTGGAATCTGTTCATGATGGTGATAAATAATTTAAGGATATTTTACAAATACATTGATTTTAGAGCATTTGAGATATTTTATAAAATGTTTCAACCATTTTACTAACATTTTATATGGAGAATATATATTTTTATTAATAAGATTATTATATTTGTATTTCTGAGTACAACCTACTTAGGAATATTTTAATGGAATAATATTTTTTTATTTTTTATAAAGCTATTATGCGAGTATACAATAAGATGTATTATATTTGGAAGAAGGTATAGGAAAGGTGGATAGAAACATGTCCAATGGCAGTAATGTAAAGTGTGGAGAGTGTTCTTCTTTTCATTGTAAAAACCATATTGTGTCCGTCCCTTTTATATGTTTTTATCCACCTTTCCTGTACCTTCGTCCAAATATAATACACCTACCTCATAAAGCGAAAAGAGGTTTTCCTTATAGAGATATATACTATAAGAAAAGTTTGCATGATTGTGTCGAACCTTTCACTAAGTAAACTTGTATTATTGGATAAAATAAACTCATAGGTATAGTATAGCTCAATTATTTAGTTTGATGTACACAAACAACGTTTCTTTTAATTGAAAGTTTTACTCCTTACCCACTACTCTTTTTATTAGGCCATGTCTATGGAATCTAGCCGCATTAATATGTGTGCTATCTTGTATTATATAAAGTTTTATTAAATGGGATGGGTGCCCATTATTTTTAGGATAAATATCCCAGCGACAGTTCAGGTGCTTAGTGACCTTTACGAAATAATACCTCACAGCTTGATCAACATTTTTTTTTGTGGGAATCGACATCCATACATTCAATAATCAATGTAAATGTGTATTGTGTATAGACTATATATAAATGCTAGTGTCCCCCACATTGAGAACGCCTAAGGAGACAGACAATTCTTCTAACCAAGTACTTTTTAGAATATAATGGTGACCATCTCAAAATATTTCAATATTTATCTCCCATAGGTCAGGATATCGTAAATATAAAGGAGTGAATCTTAACTCAAAGTGCAATTACAGGGATCATTGTTGTAAATAAAATATTAAGCTACACCTATTTAACTAAAATAATGGTGTCTTAAAATTCCGTAATTTGAAAGCGTTATTGTAAAGAGGAGACAAATTCCCACCTACTCTTAAATTTAATTAGTTACTACTTTTAGAAAAAGGAAGTGCCTATTCCATTCATTACAATAAATAAATTCTTTATGTCCGATGATTAAATAGAATTGTATTGTTAACGGATGATTTACCTCATATTTAAACGTTTAATTAGTTTTATACAACATATAGGGATGTATTGTAAAGTGTATTGAAAAGGGATGTAACCTCTTTCTCTCCCCCCCATTCCTAAGCTACATCAGGAACTTTCTTAATAAGCTTCGGCCCTTAAGAACACCCTCAGTAAACTAGGTTGGGTTTTGAACCCAACACACTCATCATCAATAAGCCAGTCCAGACAAGGTTGATGCCCTAACCCGGGTGCCCATCAACGTGGGTGTTAGCAAATAACGATTATTATTTGTATTATATATTTTATTTGCTCTGTGTTTTTCTAACTGGTCCAGGATCTCTTTTAATTTCTATTTTGTCCTTATTAGTTTTTACTTGTAATAACTCTGGACAATAATAATTGGTATCTCCTATTATTTTGATGGGGTTTATATAAATGCTGAATTAATTCTTCACTAATGATGGCAAGAAAATTATTTCACCAACTAGAGAATTGTGAAAGGGATTATAATGATAATTATTGTAAATGTCAGTTTGAAGATATTGCTGTGTAAGATGTGAAAGCTATTTGGGACAAGAGAAAGATTATTTCAATATAAATTAATAAAAGGGATTAAGAATGTATTTTATCTAATGAGGCTAGATAATTAAATTAAAGAGCTTGGTGATATACAATACTAGTGTTCTTTTGTTAAAATATGTACTTATAACAGGTAGTCATGTGAATATCTATATAATAATAATTATTATTATTTTCTAAGAAACATAATTTAACTATCCTCAAAACAAGCATAGAAATTATTTAATCAATATATTCTATTGCATTTTAAAATGTTTAAAAAATATATTTTATCATAACCTGAACAATTAGTAAGACGTGGTGCTAAAAATATATATATGTTGGTGTAGAAAATTAGTTTATTTAGCCATTAAGGCTATGCAATTACAAAGGAACTTGATTAATTGATTTTATTTAAAAATACTGATTAAGGGATTTCCAGTGGGTATTCAGCAGACAAAACAAATCTACGAGTACTATTAGCTAAAAGTTACTTAACTATCGTAAGAAAGTTCCAAACTCTATTAATTCAAGCAGATTACTTGTAACGTAAAGCTTGCTTTATATCTGCCACATCATTCAACTTTATAAAGTCCATGGACCTTGAATTTAAGGCAAATTCTTTGTTTTTAACGACTACATAGAGTTTGAAAGTTGCCAACTAACTTTTCTACGGGCGCTGACCAACTTCACCATCGCTACTTAATGAGTTCATGTCCTAAGGCCCATTAACTTTTCAGTATCATAAATTAAATTGCTACGACGCATTTATCTTTAAGTATTTGTATAAGTATATTTTAGATCAAGTTTAATTCATAAGACTATTTGAAAAGTGTTATCCATACATTAAATTTTAAGACATTTGTTTTATTGATGCGTTGACCTAAACGTCTAATATTAGTTTATATGAAGGTGTAGGCAAGGCCGTAGCCAGGGTGGCTTTGGGGGTTCAAACCCCCCGCTAAATTTTATAAACAAAATATATATGGCTTTATTTATGGTTCAAACAATATCAAAATTAAGATACAAATATAAATTATGGGGCTATGTTACTATAAAAAGCACTTCAGAGAGCTTCTAGAGATATTACATATTTTTAAATGTTCCTAGCCTTCAGCATTTTGGGGGTAATTTTACTATAAAAAACACTTCACATAGTTTCAAAGAGTGTTTAATATTTATACATTTTTCAAGCCTTCGGCAGCTAGGGAGTTATTTTACAACGAATAAAACCACTTCAGAGAGCTTCTGGAACTGTTTATCATTTAGAATTTTTTTTATAGCTTCCAGCAATTGGAGGATGTGCCCACCAAACCCCCTTCCCCCTAAAATTATTGGCTGGCTACGGCCTTGGGTATAGGTATAGCATAAAATAAATACTCCAGAGTTATCATGTTGGAGGTAGGGAGATCCACAGTGAAAATAGCAAAGCCATCCATCATAACCGACTGGGATATGATTCTTGATCTTCCTATGGACGGTTATCATGTTAAATTCAAGTTTTACGCCTCAGGCAATATTATCATAGATTCAAATTATTGTTCAAATTTATATTATTAATAATGTATATCATTCACTTGTGGTCACATAATTTGAGGGTTAAGGAGCTAGGTTCACATTGTATTGGGAGGTCAAGGATCAAATATTTTTTGATTATATTGGAGCTAGTTTTATCAATGTGATTTATCACATTAGTTTTTACATCTTTTCTCCAAACTAATGCAGGTTTATTAAGTTCAAGTTATGTTCCTATCCAATAACTATTAGAATAAGTCTTTATTAAAAATATAGTATCTCTATTTTTACTACCTGTTCAGGTTATACACTTATGTACTAACTACTCTAATGAGTAAGGGTAGAGAAAGTTTGAATTTAGATTAAATATACCCATATCTGTGTGGGGTGAAAGTGAAAAAACAATTTTTGAAAATCCACCCTTAGTACATCTTACTGGGATTCGATCACCTATCTCCCTGTCATCGGTAGTCTAGTCTATTGCGAGAGTGATGTGGCCACTGAAGCAGGTCGATAATTAGTTAATTATTTATGTGTATCTAAAGTTAAGTTTTTGAACCAGTTAATATTAAAAGATCGATAATGGGGGACACCCGTATCGCTGACCATATGAAATAAGCATTAAGCTCTATTAAAATGATTGGCCGGAGATATTAAGGTCAAGGTTCAAATACCAGCCGGGTGTAGGCTACTAGGGTTGGCTTATCCTAAAATATTTTCCACTATTTCTCCACAAAATTGTTGGGACAATTTCTTAAAATTTGAACTTTCCCATTCCTACACCATTATCACAAATAGATGCGGAGAGCCCGTTTTGTTAATAGCATGCAGGAAAATAACCAAGATATCTTAGGTAATAAATATATCTTTTAAATTTGAGGTGATCTTGCGGTCTAGGGGTAAGGTGTCAGACTTCTATGCTGGCGGCCGGGGTTCAATCCTCGGTCCTGGCAAAGATTTATCTGATTAANCCAGGCCTCCACCGTGGTTCGGATTCCACGTTAAACTGTAGGTCCTCCATTTCATCTCACAATCACCCTACCATTACACATTAGCGTAAGTGCGTATAACCCAAACGGGTAGTAAGACGCGGTGCTAATAATAATAATAATAATTTTAAATTGGAAATATAAAATTGCCTTAGCTTTTAAAAAAGAGATGATTAGTTTAAATTTGGAATTTCATATGAGTCCCTAACAAATACTATCATATTATGTATATTTGGAACTTAGGGTGACCTGGTGGTCTAGGGGTAGGTTGTCAGACTTCTGTGCTGGCGGCCGGGGTTCAATCCTCGGTCCCGGCACAGGTTTATCTGCTTACCAAACCCTTCCTTCACCTCTGACAAGACATCTTGTGAATGTGTGGAATGCCAGGCCTCCACCGTGGTTCTCGTTAAACTGTAGGTCCTCCATTTCATCTCACAATCACCCTAACATTACACATTAGCGTAAGTGCGTATAACCCGAAAGGGTTGTAAGACGCGGTGCTAATAATAATAATAATAATAATAATAATAATATTTGGAACTTATATTTTAAAATTATAATAAATAAAACTACATATAATCAGTCCATAAACCCTGGTTTTAGCGTTAGTACCTAATTCAATCTCCTTGGTGGTCATTGATAGTGCCACGTCTGACCATCTTCCAATTCTGTGATTGATAGTAGTAGTAGTAGTAGTAGTAAAGTCAATCTTCAATCTCTGCGGGCAATGTGAGTGGAAGATAGCTCCACATCCACATACTCTTTTCTCAAGTTTAATAATCTGGTTGAGCGGCCAGATTTAGGAGAATTCTGGACTCTAAGCAGCCATAGCTTGAGTTCCCTTTGTTTTACCAACACAAAAACTTACAACACTGGACACTTCTCCCATTTACAATGTTAAAGCTGGTGGCGAGCAATTTTTAGCCACCCTAGTAAAGTATTTGTTAACATATAGTGACAAGGCATGCTATAATACAGTGCTACAACGGGTAAAAATTGAAATTAAATTATGTTTTTTGAGAAAAGTAGATACAGTCAATTCATTTAATGGAAATGTTCTAAATGTCCTCTAGACACGCGCTGGTCATTCTAAAAATGGAATGCATAAAGTAAAATGTTTTTACAAAATATCTGGGAACACTGGACAGCTCATTTATAACACGTGTAAACGCCCACTGTGATTTGCGAGGTTAGAGCAGTGTGTCACACAAGTTTGCTTGTTCAGGTGTGAGGTTTAGCCACCGAGAACTTCCTTCACTGCTAGATGTCAATTGAGGGTGTTGTTTCTCTTAGAACTTTCATTAAGGCCACGCCTTGCCACGCATACTATCTAGTGCCAGTATCCACTAGCGGAGACTTAAACTACGTCAAGACTGTGGGAAAAGAAAACGGTTTTATTATTTAACAAAATCTCCCAGGAATTGTAGTGAGAAAAGATGAAAGTATAACATTCCTTATACACTCATTCTAGTTTAAACCAAGCTCTTCAGAGTAGTAGACTTTCTTGGTGGTCACCGTGAGCTGTAGACATAGACATAATTTAATGTCTTCAAAATGTTTGGTTTCTTGACAGTTTATATAAGTTAATTGTCTTAAAAAAAATTTATCTTCAATTTATACTTCTGGAATAATCCCCAGGGTGTGTTCAGTGGCTATCATTCCTGACTCTTGTTTTGAGAACTCGGAGCTTGTTCCCGAATGTAACTCTATTTAATTTGATATGACTCTATCTCCAGGTGACTGCTGGTGTATTTTCCAAATAAATGACCAAATCATCCCGTGGCGTCTCTTTAGTTAGTTGGTCCTTTTACTTTAAATACATTTCCCTAATGGTCGTTAGGTTTGCATATACTGTTTTGCTGGTATCAGAAAGGGCAAGGTTCCAATCTTAGCTGAGTGTATCAACTATCGTTTAGTAATTGCATATTGACTCCTTACAACACAAACCAACTGTTAAACAACTCATTTGCCCACCACTATGAGGTTGAGCTACTAGCGCGTTTATTTAACGGTATCCCAGGTAGGCCTAATCCAAAGATGCAATCAACCTTAGAATCATTGCGGTGATCTGCTCCGTTTTGATGTTATAGGCTGACTGACATATTTGATTCACTGTTTCTGTAACTATTACTTGATTTCAAATCTTGGTCGTCTTCGCACAAGATTAATGTTTCGCTGATGCTTTCCATTTCTTCTTCTTCAGAGTAGCTTAAAGTCTCTGGAAAGATTTACATGTTTGCCTACTGGAGTTAACGCGTGTAATGGAGAACTTTAGAACATTCTTCTAAAACAAGATGTCTTTGACTATTCATATATCGGGGCCGTTGAGACAGAATTGACATTAATCATAATTCTTGCTTAGTTAAGAATAAATCAATTCCATCGCTTCATCTACGTTGCTAACCAGTCGGTCAAGCTGATGGCAAAATGTACAATTTTTTCATGCATACACCACGAATAAATACAAGACATGTTTAATACAGTTCACCTGCCCTGTGGTATAATGCTCAGTTCACCTAGTATATGAACCTAGGGGTCCCGGTACGATTCCCGGTTAGTATTATGGGTATTTTTCCCGAAAGGGGAATCATCACTACTGTCACCTGCGTTTTTTTGTTTGGTTTAAGTAAGTTTTATGATCACTGCTGTCCTCACATCTTCATAATCGCTATCAACACATCATCTCATTGCTGGTATGGCATGTATAAAAACGCCATAGGTATACCCTAAGCAACGTTATGTGCCAACAGAGTTGCTAAATGTCTATACACAAAGGCGAACGAACAAGATGCTATATCTCTCTCTTCCAGTCAAACATTTCATACGCAAAAAAAAAAATGGTAGACTAGAGTTCGACCCATTTGATTGTTGCAAATTCCTGCCACTTTCAAGGTGATGTCTTTAGCTTTCGACATTCATAGACTGCATATCGTTTGGCCAAACTAATTTGTTACTTTCTTACAACTTCTACAGTTATTCGTTCAGTGCATTGGAGAAAATGGTTTTTGAAAGCGAACGTTGGTGTAGCCAATAGCTATGGCGTTGACAACAAAGACTGTAGAACCACCTCACTAACTCAATGATTAGCTACCAATATCAATTTTTCATTACTATAACGCTTCTGGCACACACTTTGCACGATCACTTTGATCAAGTTGGTCAAGAAGCTTTATTTTTTATTATTATTTTGATGCTGGAATTAGAGCTTTTTAACCTCTCTTTTTATGTTCAACTACTTCGCTTTCATCTAAAATATTTAAATATATCAAACAAATGGTCACTTTTGAAGCTGCCATAAAGAAACGCCCAATACTCTCATAAGATACAGACACATTGGTCAGTAAATTCCAGCCAAAGCAAAGTCAAAGCGCCCAAAAGCGTGAAATGCTTTACCCTCTGCATCTCTGAAATTCAAGAACCATTTGAATAACATAAAAAATATTTTTACAGAAGTTGTATTAAATCGTCTCTTTTATAATATTTATATAGCTATTTTGATTTTACGATCAACTGAAAAGAAAAATTGTAAAAAAAAATATTTATGACTTCCATTTTTTCAAGATGGTGGAGCTAGTGGTGGTGCACTAAGGTTGAAAACTCAAAAACCATTTAGGAACGGGAAAAACGTGCCCCTTTTAAATATGAAAGCTCCTTGAGTTTTTGTATGCAAATCCCCCCCTTTTTTATTTGTTAACTGGACTATAAGGTGTATTTTTTAAACTTAAATATATACCGTGACAGACGTGTTAAACTGTGTGAGAAATGGTTATTCTCAATGGATATAATGTACTAGTCAACATAACCGATCTCATGGTGTAGTGGTCAGTACACATGGCAATGAGCCTAGATATCCAGGGTTAGATTTCAGCTGTTACCATGGGGAAATACCCCAACGGTCACCAGAGTTTGGTTAGTTAAGATTAGGTTAAGTTTAAGTCTTTACATTGGTTCCACACCCTCATACTCACTATCACCATTATCTCATCTAATCGGGACTTAGAGAGAGCCTTCACAGAAATAATATACGATCAGTACATTCGAGAATTCCCTGGGCAACAGTAAATTAGTACTGGCTAATCTTTCCACTAATGGGCTAGGAACAATGTGGCCCAGATGCGCAATAATAATAAAAATCAACTAAGTATTCATTAATTTTCTGTTTAACTGGATCACCAAATAAAAATCTCAACTTTGAATCCAAAAATAAATTATAAGAGATATTTCAACTTCATAGACCAGAGAAAATGTTAAGGTTGTAGTAACGATAAGGACATGGAGGGAGCGAGGTTCACTTTAAAAAACCCTTTAAACCAATACTAAAATTTATTATCCATTCCCATATCTATCTGATGCTAGAATCATTATAAGTTGGTTTAAATATTCTATGTGGTATGTTTTTTCAAATATTTGTAAAGTTAACCATTACGGAGAAAAGGGTTGTGATAGAGTGGATTCGAACTTCACCCGGACTTATATAATATAAAAGCTATCTTTAGAGGATAAGCCTGACATTTATATTCTGTGAGAAGGTCTCGGTTAAGCAAGAGGTAATAGGAATGGACCGTTGTTAAAGGTGGTGGTGATATATACCTCTTTTATTCACAGTAAAGCTTTAATTTCAATGCATTAACTTGTAAAAAAAATCTCCCAGCTACCCCAACAAAGTGTTTGTACTGTCACTCAGCATAGCTATCTCTCAGTTTCACCAACTTCGTCAATATTCTATTATTTAGGAACCTGACAGAATTGAACCTTATATTTTAGAAAACTGAAACATGTTTTTTATACGAATTCATTGAATCCAGAGCCCCATACACAAAACACAATTTCATGAACAAAGTTTTATCGAATAACTAAACAAAATCTTGACCACAGTGATTGCACACATGTTTTACTCATATAATGTTCCCACGGTACATAAGATTACCCTCTATATTTATCCAGGTACTGTTCCCACGGCACATAAGATTACCCTCTATATTTATCCAGATACTGTTCCCACGGCACATAAGATTACCCTCTATATTTATCCAGATACTGTTCCCACGGCACGTAAGATTACCCTCTATATTTATCCAGATACTGTTCCCACGGTACATAAGATTACCCTCTATATTTATCCAGGTACTGTTCCCACGGCACGTAAGATTACCCTCTATATTTATCCAGATACTGTTCCCACGGCACATAAGATTACCCTCTATATTTATCCAGGTACTGTTCCCACGGCACATAAGATTACCCTCTATATTTATCCAGATACTGTTCCCACGGCACGTAAGATTACCCTCTATATTTATCCAGATACTGTTCCCACGGCACATAAGATTACCCTCTATATTTATCCAGGTACTGTTCCCACGGCACGTAAGATTACCCTCTATATTTATCCAGATACTGTTCCCACGGCACATAAGATTACCCTCTATATTTATCCAGATACTGTTCCCACGGCACATAAGATTACCCTCTATATTTATCCAGATACTGTTCCCACGGCACATAAGATTACCCTCTATATTTATCCAGATACTGTTCCCACGGCACATAAGATTACCCTCTATATTTATCCAGATACTGTTCCCACGGCACATAAGATTACCCTCTATATTTATCCAGATACTGTTCCCACGGCACATAAGATTACCCTCTATATTTATCCAGATACTGTTCCCACGGCACATAAGATTACCCTCTATATTTATCCAGATACTGTTCCCACGGCACATAAGATTACCCTCTATATTTATCCAGATACTGTTCCCACGGCACATAAGATTACCCTCTATATTTATCCAGATACTGTTCCCACGGCACATAAGATTACCCTCTATATTTATCCAGATACTGTTCCCACGGCACATAAGATTACCCTCTATATTTATCCAGATACTGTTCCCACGGCACATAAGATTACCCTCTATATTTATCCAGATACTGTTCCCACGGCACATACGATTACCCTCTATATTTATCCAGATACTGTTCCCACGGCACATACGATTACCCTCTATATTTATCCAGATACTGTTCCCACGGCACATACGATTACCCTCTATATTTATCCAGATACTGTTCCCACGGCACATACGATTACCCTCTATATTTATCCAGATACTGTTCCCACGGCACATAAGATTACCCTCTATATTTATCCAGGTACTGTTCCCACGGCACGTAAGATTACCCTCTATATTTATCCAGATACTGTTCTCACGGCACATACGATTGCACTCTATAATTATCCAGAGATTGTTCCCATGGCACATAAGATTTCCCTCTATATTTATCCAGATACTGTTCTCACGGCACATACGATTACACTCTATATTTATCCATATATTGTTCCCATGGTAAATAAGATTTCCCTCTATATTTATCCAGATACTGTTCTCACGGCACATACGATTGCACTCTATAATTATCCAGAGATTGTTCCCATGGCACATATGGTTAAATTATATATTTACCCATATACTGTTGTGTTGGCCCATTACACCTAACACATTGACTCATCTGTATATTAAATTTGAGGTTAGAAACTCTTATATTAACTTCTACAAAGAGCCTTCAAGCGAGCTATACCAATCGAGCGGCCGCCCCCATTAGCGATGATAGTGCCGACATTTGTGGATAGAGGGTGTAATGTGCTCAGATAAACATAACTTCTGGCTGTTAATCTCAGCTTTATAAACCATAGCAGTTACTTATTTATTCAAGTAGCTCCTTATTTGTCTTCACAAGGCTGAGTATCACCCTGTTTCAGATCCACTACATCACAGCTACCTTTTGGAAGCACCGATGATCAAACCTGGATCTTTTGAATCTGTAGCCAGGAACTCTGACCACTAGACCATAGAAGTGGTCGATATTAACTCCACTTGATTTAAAATGCCCCTATCCACAAATAACTTGAAAATAAAAATAAAATAAAAGACCAGTTAAAAATCTTTATATTAAAAGTAAGTAGATATAGATGTAGAAAACTAATTTTCTTCTATTTTAATCGCTGCAATTTTGGTTTAACCAGAAGGATTTTTTGCACTTTCCCTCTCATGAATTAATTTATATTACTACACTGTACTGTGTATGTGTAAATTATGTATTACTTACTTAATCTATGACCTTAGGAACTCTAATGTCCATTACCACATTTACAGATATATATGCTCCCTGTCCCTATCTTGAGTTAGTTCTATCCAGTCTATCTTACTACACCATATCTCTTTCAGTTCCATTATAATGTTATTCTTCCATCTGTGTCCTCCCAATGGTCTCTTCCCATTGAGTTTACCATTCACTACCCTGAACAAGGTTCTATAATCTACCATTTGTGCTGCATGTCCGGTTCACAGTAATCTACGAGACTTGATTATCCTAACTATGTCTTATGGTGAGTGTGGGGTAGGTAACTTATTATTCTGTAACCTCCTCCACTTTGCAAAGTATCTTAATCTCTTTTGAACCAAATATATTCCTAAAAACATTGTTTTTGAAATCCCTAAATGGATTTTTATCATTTAAGTTAAGATACCATCTTTCACATCCATAGAGAACTACCGTCAAAACTATAGTTTTGTATATTCTTAGTTTTATTTTTCTTAATAGCATGCAAGATGTCAAAACTTACAAACCAAGTAGTAGCATGCATTGCCCGATTGTATTCCTTTCTCAATCTCCACTCTAATATCGTTATTAATAGTTAATATTGTCCCTAAGTTTTTAAACTCACTACCCCTGACAAATGATATATTGTTCGGAGTAATCTCTAAATTATCGTCCCCAATTTGTATTCTTTATGTGATCATATATTTAGTCCTTTCAGCGCTCACTTAAAAACATATTTCCTTACTACCATCTAACAAATGTCTGAATTTATTGCAACAGTTTTATTACTACTGTCCAATAAATCTAAATCATCTACATATCCTAATAGCTTCATTTTACCATTTAATGTCAACCCTTCCCTGCTCTCTTGCATTCCCTTAATTGAACACACCAAGGTTAGATTAAAATATAATGGGGAAAGTTCATCTTCTTTTTTCAACCCATTATGTGTTTCAAAATTATCTTATATGTGATATCAAACCCGTACCATGACACGTATATCTGTCCACAAAACTTACTTAGCTTTGACAAGTTTTTTCTTTATCCCACACTTGACTAAAATGTTATATAATTTATTTGTTTTAACTGAATCTTAAGAATTTTCAAAATAACTGTAAAATTGACTAACCATCATGTTGTATTCACACATTCCGCCCCCCCCCCCTCATATTTGCCAAATTGTAAAAATCTGACCCATTGTTGGTCCATTTCGTTGAAATCCACACTGGTGATCCCTAATTAATTCTAGTTAAATCTTGATGCGTGAGTATTTCCTATACTATGTATCAACTTATTTTTGCATTTATGCCACATTATTGATCAAAATAGTAAACAATTAATGGGTATATACCAGAAATATTTCTGTTTGGACCAAAATTGCTGCACTAAAAATAAAAAATATATATACCTTTTTAGTTCTTTAAATCTAAATATATTTTTAAATAAATATTTATTTATTTTATTTTTAATATTGAAGTATATTTTTAAATATAAAATACATTTTCTGTGGGCTTATTAAATATAATTAAGTTGTTTTAAAGTTGGAAAATCTAGCTAAGTTTATTTGGGACTTTTCATCAGTGTCTGGTGTGAACAACATATCTGTCAGAATTTGCACTTGGCAGATGCTCGGAATTATTTGTTGGTTTACTTTACTACAAATTGTGTAATCTAGTAATATATAAGAAATCACCCATTCTACTATTAAACGAGAAGATTGTTAATTTTTCACAGTGAAACGTATTAAGCCAATGCGTCCACGTAGGAAAAAATCATGCATATGGTTTGGCAATTATTTCGATTAAGGATACATTACTAACATAAATAAAAAAATACACTTTTCAGTTTTATGACAGCGTCATTGAGTACCTAACTTGTTATTTATACAATTATATAAATAATAGATTGGTTGTAGTTGACAAGAGTATCTAATACTTACTTGGCTTATATTGATGAGCCTGCGGAATAATTTGGTACACCACTGATGGGAAGGAACGGCTTGGAAACCAGGCTGGCTGTACTAAGGGTTATTTCTCCTAAATGTTTTCCCATTATTCCTCCAAGCAAGTGTGGACACATTTTCTTAACAATTTTTACATCCTCACACATGCCACCTTAAAGTTATCAAAATGCATATAGCGCAAACAGGTAATAAGAAAAGGAAGGAGAAATAAAAGAGAAATTTCAATAAATGCAAATTTAAATTGAATTGATCTACACTAACAGCTAGCGTCAATTTAGTTATTTAAAATAGAGATAGACTTGTTTTGCCTCAAAGTCAATATTAGCACAAGGTAAACATCTAACTTCGAAAGCAAAGTTGGTGGGGAGGTCGTTCGATGCAGCCTCTCATCTTGATTACACGAATCTAATATGCATCGTGGAGATTCAGACTTGATTAGTCTAGCGTTCTATTTCCAGTTTTGTGATTCAATAGACATCAAAATAACTTCTCCTTTTGGGCATCTGAAGCCACTTTCTTGGCAACATTCAACCAACTCTAAAGTACTAGTTCTATTTGGTAGAGATGAAATTGCACCAGTGGTAATTAAAACCTGTATCTCTCTTACGTTCCCTCTCTTACGTTCCCTCTCTTACGTTAATAAGAGCCCTTAATTATCTGCATGGATTTAAGAAAAGGTAGATTGCTCATAGTAGCTCAGAAGTAGCTCAGAAGGGAGACCATAGCTGTAAACAGTTTATTTGTGGCAGTAAAGCATACGTTTCCATTGTCAGAATGATTAATTAAGATTAGCATGTTCAAAATGAGTCTTGGCTACAGTATTCTTTAATACCAACAAGGTCAGTAGCAGCAATCCCAAGAGAAAGTGTCTCTCTCTTCCATTTATTTTTCTATTTCAATCTGAGCTCCCTTTATTTGTGCATTTAGTGTTGATGTGGAATTGAAGGGTATGCGGGAAAAGGTAAGTGTGTTTGCAATGGTTGTATCAAAACATGTTTTTGGTAAAAATACATCAAATATTGCTTTAGTACAGATATATAACTTAACTTTCTTTCCATGGTGACCTCAACATTTCTTGAATATCTAGATTTGATAAAAATAGAATCAACAAAAAAGGAGGATTGACGCAAACAAAGAAGTTAAATTGGGAAATGCGTTGAGAGATAATATTAAGTTAACTTGTCAGAAAGAGTGTATATTTAGAGTGATTGTGATAAAACACTTGTATAAAATTACATTATAATACTATACACTTTAACATACATATTAAAAAATGTGAGTCACAGAAACATTACACAATCAGACTAAAAAACATCATGATATAAATATTAAGACATAAGTCAAATAGTCATTAAGAGCAATATAGTATTAAACGAAAACACTGAAGTTGGTTAACTTAATTAAAGATAGTAAAAAAGGTTTTGAGAATGATGCAAATTATGTTAATGAAACATGTAATTTGATTGATCTTGTCTTTCAGGAAACTTATGAGTTCACAAATTTAATACTACAAATTTTACGAGACAGAAGTCCAAAGATTAAAGAACATTAGAGGAAAATATAATAAGGTGTAAAAAAGATGTAAATATGTTTATAAATTAGAATTAATACAAATGATATGAAGATATAAAGAATTAGTAAAATAAAGTTGAATTCTATTCTTATCTGAAAAAAGTTTGATTCCCTTGTTCCTTTTAAATCTGCTGTGAGAATATCGACATGTTTCGGCGCTGCGATGGCACCATCCTCAGGTCTAAAAAAGAATCCTGAAATGAGTTCCGACTACGACGAGTCGAATAGAACTCTATCTGTCAAGAGTGCCCTGGAATTTAATGACAACTTTTTCTCTTAATTTAAAATATTTGTAATCTAATGCCACTGTGCTCATGACAGATATTCAAGAACTATTTGTATTACTATGAGAAAAATATTAAACTGTGTGTTTGTACAGAACCAATGTTTTATTTATTTTGGCCAAAAAATGTTTTTCTATAGAAATTGCAAATACACTGGTCTTTTCTCGCGTTTCCTACATACTCACTTTAAAATAGCTAGGTAGTAGAAATGGACTGTTTATATATTAGAGCAGTAAGCTTAGACCATTAACTTTCTTTCCTTCACACGCCATTATTTTTGGGATATGTATTTGCCTTATGAATGAACTGTTCAAATGAGAAGGAAATGATTTTGTGAAGGAAGATACAAAATATTGGTCTAAACTCAAGACTCCAAGCAATTGGATGGAAATCACAAGAGAGCACAGAAGCCAAACTTGGTATGGGTGTTAACCAAACTAAAACGTATTTATGGCAATCCATCCGTAATCTTACATAGACTCGACTCTTAAAGAAGGGGATTATTAGGTTTCGACTCCAATTGGGAGTATTGAGTGTGGATTTCCTTAAATAGTTTTCCACTGCGGGTACACTTCCTCAAAATTTAAACTTATTATTCCTTAACACATTAGTATAATTAGCACCCGCCTCGGTGGCGTAGTTAATGTCTTTACGGTCATACAATCTTGAAGGGCTAAGCTACGGTACCTGTTAACATTTTGGCACGTAGATGTTTATGTTGTTGGTAGTTTAAACTAAGCTTTGTGGTAAACCTTATTTTTTAATAAAAATATATATTTTGAGATATTGCGGGGACAGCTGAACCTCCCCATTGTGTTTCAACGTTCCAGACGATAGCCTCTTAGTGAATATTTGAGTTTGAGTTAAAATAAGATTTTTAGAAAATTATCTACTAATTCATTATCTTAAATCTGCCTTTTTACTGTCATTACGTTTAAACCTGTACTAAGCCAATTATCTACAGTTCCCAAACCCTTTCAATATTTGATATAAAATAATCTCACCAAAGAAATATTAAATAAACGTCAAAAATTATTTAAGTTCATGTGAAATATGGATATAGTTCAAAATTAGCCCTTCCCCCCTCTTGAATATGTTAACATTTTAACACAATGTTCACTAGAATAAAAATAAGTCCAAATGAACTCGTTATTTCGCTAAATTGGTTTGCATTGATATTTATTACTGTTTGCATTATAAACTAATACAATTCTCCCAAAATGTAGTTATCTGGTAAAGCTATTTTATTTTCTCCAACATGTTTTACTACCCATCTGAATAATAAAAACTCCAATAGCGCTCTCTGATAGGGAGGTAATGAGTAATATATACATTTTATAGGAAATATACACACATTTACGTGAAGGTAGAGTGGGGAACCAATTAGTAAAAAAAACCCATTAAAATATTCATTAGGGGTTCGAGCCACAGCCTTGCCGTTACCAGTGAAGCAGATCAAATGAGGCCGACATTTAGTCTGCATGTTAACCAATGCGTGTAATGTGAAATATTATATCTAAAAATGGTTCTTAGAGAATGTTGGAAAACCAAAATATGACTAAATGTCGGTTACTGTCAAAGGACTACATCAATACAAATATTATCGGCGCCTGTGAGCGCGCATACAAAGACGTCAGGCTAGTTCACATTGACTGCTGTTTTTATAAGCTGTGCTTTTAATGTATCGTTATAAAATATAATATATATATAGTCGTTTACTCATCCACATAACTCAGAGTGCTCTTATTTTTTAGTAACGCGTGTTACTGACCGGCTGGGCGTGTATAGTAAGATTATTAGGGTATAAATGAGGAAGGTAGAATATAGAAGAAATTTGACCTTTATTTACCTGGAGATGGTACAGATATCCTTAAGGAAAAAACATCCTCAATACATGGGCTGTAGTTCGAGCCTCTTTCTTCATATCACGGCTGGAAAACCAGAAAAGACTCTCTTGACGTCTAGTCTGCGTACCCACCAAAGTGGGTTTCAAAGTGGTATTTTTCCGACTAGGCCTACAGCTTAGCCTAGTGTTATAGACCATAGTATCACTTTTTCTAAGCTAAGGTTATGTCCTCAACCAGTTATTTCGTTATGATTATTATTATCAATAGAGAATATATTTTAAATCTGTACTCCTAATTTGAGTTGGTTCTAGGTTAGTATTAATTTCAAAGTAATCTTTAGTTGCTTATGATATCTTGGGTAGAGAACGTATAATAATTATAAAAATAATCGAATTTGAGATTTTGATAGATAGTGGCGTTTATTGATCCACTGAAACGGAAAAAGTTATTTTCGCTATGACGTCTGTCTTTATCTTGGCCTAGAGCCGGAACTCTTTTACCGAAAAGTCTAAAACATTGTATCTAGGGTTTCCATAATGTTTCCCAGAGGATATTTTACAATTCGATATCCAACCCTAAAATTAAGTTTAGTTTGCTTGAGTGTGAAAGGACCAAAAATAGATTTTCTCTAAGTCAATTTTAATTAAAATTATTATCTAGCCATTATTTAACCACACAAACAAATTTCTATTCTCATGTTCCCTTTAAAATTAATTTGAAGGTTTTTTAAACATGGGGAAAATTTTGATGACATTTCCGTAATTTTTTGAAATACGAAATACTTTATCATTGCAAAAATGTTGGTACATTACAAATTAAAAATATTTATTATAAATATATTTTATAAACCCAACAGTTTCCGAGCTATTAGCAAATAAATTTCATTTTTATGGTGGTCTTTGAAACTAGAATTTTATCGTTATACTCTTTGGTGGGTAAAGATGGTCCTCATTTATTAATTTTTCTGTAACAGGGTAAATTATTTTACCAACGATCTTTGGTGTATCCAATTTTAGGCAAAAGAGCGAAAAAGTTGGTAATATGCAGCGTATCGTTAATTCTAACCACGTATCGTACCATTGAGATTCTACGCTATTGGTTACCCAGATGTGATAGGGACAAGAAAGTTAACATTTTAGAGAAAACTTTCTCGAATATATGTGGAAGTAATGGCAGAAACCACTAGGGAAAGATAATTTTCATGCACCCGTTTGAGATTTGAACCCTAACCTCCGTATCACAGAAATTTGGAATAAATGAGCTTGACCATGTGCTTACTGACATAGGTTATTAAAATCTCTGGTGAAACAATTAAAAATAAATATCTTTCAATTTAGAACTTGACTTATTTTACTGTTTGTTAATATAAGAATTAAATATTCAGTTAGAAAAAAAGAATTTTCAAATTCAGGTAACCTTTCAGACTACTCGGATAACCTTTTAGATTGCTCCTTCAAGCGAGCTTTATTAGAGAAATTAAATTTTGTGATTCAGATGATGTAATTTCATTTAAGACCTTTAAGAAGAGATGACTGCTTTATCAAGTTTCGCTTTTAGACATAGGATCTAACAACGATTTTACGTAATTGTATTAATACCTACGCTTACGTGGAACAATGTTTTAACACGCTTTTGTTGCTACTTTTATTCAATATTTCTTAATCACGTGCATTATTGCCACAAACAGCCATTGGCCAGGCAGATGTCCTACTGGAAGTATATTAGTACACAGACCTATGTCTTGTTGGAAATACGTAGTATTTTAACTTTATATTATTTTATTTACTGGTTCTTTTGGAAAAATGTAGTCCCCCCAAAAGTACATTGCTATTGCTAGAGTTGGTTTGAGATAAAGACAGTATTCTAGATGCAACCTCAGTAAATACTACTTAGTCTATCAAATTAAGAACTTGTATATGACTTATTTATGTTAGACTTTTAACGATTATGATTGAAAGTAAAATTATATTTATAATGCATTTGAAAAAAAATCTTTTGTTAAAATAAAAATAAGTTTATAAATATAATATTCAATAACGTTTGTAGGCCTAATCCTTTTTTATTTATTTGCAAAGTATAAATGAAAATATCTTAATTCAATTTAAACATCCCATTTGACAATTACTTCACAACCTGAAGTAGTTATAGCTGCTGCATATTATTTTGAAATGCTCTGTAGTTAACTGCCCGAAATTTATCCCCAACTATTTTCTCTGTTTGGTATGTCAACATATTTTCAATTCGTTAAAAAAGTACTCTGGTGATCCTTATTTAATTATATTTTGTTAGTTTTATAATTTTTTTTTGCACCAATTTGTATTTTAACCGTCTTTTCAATAGTATTACACTTCTGTCATACAGCTAAGTTAACAATTACTCATTTAAATTACTGAACATGGTAGGACGAAGATGTATATTCATACTGCTGTGAGGATGCTTTCGTTTTATCCAAATGAGTATAACATAAAACCAATTTGGGTGGCCACATGGATTTATATGTCAGGATCACAATAAAGAAGATTTCTGGTGATCAGGAGTTCGAAATGAGCATATAATCCGGATATAGTGGGGGTAGTCTTACATATGCGATTGCTTTATCACTCTGGTTGTTCATCCCCTTGTGGGCTAGTGCAGGTGAATTTCCTCTGTATATTGATAGAGCATGGTAAAAGATAGAAATTCTCAAAGTTTTAACACATTATATACATAATTTGCTAGTAAAACCTTTCTTGCTTAATTTGTTTTATTTTATTTTGCTTCATTATATTTTATGAGATATTCTACAACCCCGATTCACGGTTCATTTTATCTCATCCTATAGCGTCTCCAACTCAACCTGTCTTCGGTGACAGCAACAATGCATAAATATCCCACAGCTTTCGTCTCAAATAATATTAAAAACTAGGGTGAAACGCGAGTGTTCTCTCCAGTGATGTATTGTGTTGTCACTTGCAATGTCTGCCAACTTTATGGAGGGTTGTTGAAGAGTTGCCATAGAAACAGATCTAGAAGGACGTCATTCTCTCTTCTTTCTTGGAGAAGAACGAGAAGCTCTTTTCCGCTATTTATTTTCTTTTATTTTTTAATTCCTCTTGGAACCGTCAAGACTTGTCAAACTCTCTCTCTTATTTTATGGTTCTGGATTGTGGACCAAATAAAATGTTTTCAAAGAAATGGTAGTAAATTGACCCTTAAAAGAGTGAGATTAGAAAACAAAACTTCTTTATGTCCAGAGGACATTTGGATGATTAATCGAAGGATTTGTGACGTAGTTGTAATTATAAGTCCTGTTAGTTTCGAGCATTTTATTGGTGAGATCATTGATCCTGGTGATAAATTGAAGGGGACTATATTATGATATATGGGCTGTAATAAAATGAATGACCAAAACCAAGAATGAGACCAAGGACTGGCGAAAAAAATTGAGAATGTTTGGACAAAACAACTAATGGTTGTAACTCTCTGAGGTAGGCACGTAGATTAGGGCGTCAACCTCATTTGTTGGTTTTGCAGGTGATAAGGAAGTTGGAGTTTGAATCTTGGATGGATGTACTAGTTTATTTGCAAATATGTTTTTCAATTCTCATCCAAGCAAATGGGAGTAGACCCTACATTTTGCTCGAATTCTATATTGGTAGTTCCTACATAATTAGTGTAAATAAATGAGAATAATATGGATGAGTAGTAACACGTGATGAACATAATAATGTTAATAATAATAGTATTATTAATATTTATTATTATTATTATTATTATTAGCACCGCGTCTTACTACCCGTTCAGGTTGTACGCACTTACGCTAATGTGTAATGGTAGGATGATTGTGAGATGAAATGGAGGACCTACAGTTTAACGTGGAATCCGAACCACGGTGGAGGTCTGGAATTCCTCACATTCACAAGATGTATTGTCAGAGGTGAAGGAAGGGTTTGGTAATCAGATAAATCTTTGCCGGGACCGAGGATTGAACCCCGGCCGCCAGCATAGAAATCTGACACCTTACCCCTAGACCGCCAGGTCACCGATTAATATTTAAATAAATAGAATCTATAAATATACAGTTATCTCTTTTCATCTGTTTTACAAACATGGATGAATTTAGAATTCAGCTCATCGCAAAGCATTGAAAAAGTAGTTGATAATTAGTGATAGCATTTTAAAAACAAAACCATAGCTCTGCAACATCCTCTTGTATGTTCTTTGAGATTGATGAATACATTGATACAGGTCATTAGCACTCGACCTATAAGTAAACTAAATTTGGCATCCTTGGGTTAGATAGTAAACCTGTCTCACCCCAAAAGGATAACGTTGTTCAAACCAGGAGTCACATCGTTGTCCGGTAACATGGCGTCTTCAGGGAAGGACTAAGCCGTCGCGACACAGGGAGATAACGTAGTGGGACAGTTTAAATTATGCCATAGCAACTATTTTAAACTATAATAAAGCTATCCATTAACTTGTAGATTATCGTTGTTATTAAGTTTTAATCAAAATTTCCATTTAACAGTTCTCAGAGTGCTCGTTGTACATAATTTATGAAAATTAATGGTGGCTTTAGATATAAAACCATCTATTTTGTTGTTTCTTGATGTTGTTTATAAATAATTTCTCAAGACAAACGTATGAACATCCGTTTATCTTTGTAATGTAGACAAGTAGCGTGTGGTTAAAAGCTTAAATATATCGAAAATGGACACCCAGTTATTGTCTAACATGTTAGAAGTATTATAATATAAGGAACGTACTTAGATGTTACATTTATTAAATTGATGCTATAACTTCTTTGGTCAATTACATCCATATAAAAGTAAGACACATATCGTGCAAGATGATTTATTGAGGGAAACACCTAATTTGTCATGAAATATGAAGTCAATTAAAACATGTACAATAACATTTCTAAAAAAGTCATCGGTAAGATTGTACAATAGTAATGTTCTGGAATTATTAGATTAACAGAAAACAAGGAAATAATAATAATAATAATCTGTGATGATTAAAATATTTTAAGTAATAGCATGTTACAGGACTAGGTGTTAAGAAAATTGACTAGTGGATAAATTGGCAATTTGCCTAAAATGGAGTTATTAAAACCATACAAATTTTACAAAGAGTTAATAAATTTTAATAACTTTGACATAAAATATCTAAAGGCTATATGAAAGGAATGACTTAATAAAAATAATAGGTAAATTGGTATGTTATCAATAATGAACTTATTAGTTGAATTAATTATATAATCTAGTAAATTGTTTGAAAAAATGTTAACAAGGAAAAACGTCTTCTGTAATAATTAAAATATTTTAAGCAGTGATAGTATGAACATAACTAATTGAAGGTTAATTAGTTTGAATAGATTTTTTATTAATGTACCTAACATATGTGAAAAAGACAATTAACAATATAAAATATCAACATGAAACATATTAAAATTAAAGCTATGACATAACAAATAACTTTGTGACAAAATTATTAAATAAAGTGTTAACAATCTATTAGTACAAACTTTTTGTTCAAGTCAATTGTTTATATAATGTTGCCTGTGTTAAGTATTGAGATAATAGAATAACTTAGAAGATTTAATTGAAAGTAACGGATGTGTGTCATCCAGGTTATACTTTGTTTTAATTTGTTGCAAAGAAAGGATAATATAAATAAGTACAAGTTGATTAATAGGAAAGAAGTGTAGAAAAGTAATAATTAACGTCTTAAAAGTTTATAATGAAATGACATTCTTTATTTGTTTGGTTTTAATTCCTCTCCTTATATAATGTTGCTAATCTTTGCTGGGTGAAGGCGATGTTTCGGAGATTACGCCATCACCAGGTCTGAGACAAAACCAGTGCAAAAATAATAAATATATAAGTTATGATAAATGAACATTCTAAATAGATTGTGATACAGAATAACCTAACATGAAATATTACGAAATAAAGAGAGATTAACCAAAAACCGACATTTGAAAGGTTGGTTAAGCTATAAAAATTAAAATGTGAGATTGAAAGTTAAATGTTTAAGTTAAATATAAGGAAAACACCTAAACTATCAAACTTACCTTTATGCTCATGTCGATATAAAGTAGAAACTGATGCTTTAAATTGACTTAATATCGACTTATTAACGATAATATATCTGGAATGGCCTAGAGATCAAATTTACCAATAATAAACATATTTCCTATTAATTCACGACTTCAGCTTCACTGAAACAAAGCTTCAGTGGTATTGGAATTCAGTCCAATGAAATAGTTTTACTGAATTTAAAAAAATTCTTAATAAAATTGAAATATATGTATTTTAAAATTAAAAATGCTATAGTTTGTGTCCTAGTAATGGTATTTTCAAATCAGGAATACAGAAATTCACACTTATATGCCAATTTTGTTTCAAACTCTTCAAGTCTCTAACAACGACTACTTTCGATGTACAGCATAGCCATAATGATTCGATACATATATAACTTACACATATATATATATAATAACATCATATGTCCCAATAGCTATGTATGCCCCATCAACATTTATTAGTTGGTTTAAACATATAGGTCAAGACACACGCTTATAACGGGGGGAAAAAAGAGTCTGACCCTCTTCTTAAACGCATAATAGAGAGATGTTAATGAAGTGATCATTTAACTGAATGAGTTGACAGAAATAATTAACGTTGTATTTACCAATAAATATATGTCGATGTGGCATATTTTGAGCCTGTTTAGTCGTAAATATGAATTTTAAATATTTTTCAGATTTATCTATGTTTCCAATCTTTGGAGTACGGCTACATGTATGATAAAGAATACCTCTAATGTAAAACAACAGTTTGTTACGCCTCTCAAGGACCAACCAGGATCCCTTAAACACTTTCCAAACAACGCGGTCATGAAATAGCATGATTATGAATCCTGATAATGTTACGGAGATGGGGAAAGTGTATCTTGTTCATGGAATAGCATTCTGCGCTGCAGTTAATCCACCGGTTTGGATAATAGCATGCACTATTGTGATTCCTGACCACCGCCCTCCCCCCCCCTATAAATCCCTTCAGCCATTCTTAATTACAACAACCCTATGGGGGAAGGAAGCAATTTCAATTACACAATCTGCTCAAGTTCAATTTCGAGTCCAGTGACGCGTATGACACTCAGCTAATATAGATGAGGTCTGGGTAATAAGCAATTAATTTCAAACATCGTCAGCGGTTTGCATATACGAGGTAACAATACCCTTTAAGGCTCACTATATACTGGATTTCCTATTATAGAGAAGCCGTGGTTTGAATCTAAGCTGGGTGCGTTTGGGATGGTCGTGAGTTTCCTTATCTTCTCTTTAAGCTAGTTCCGATGCACCTCGTCTCAACTATCCTACATATTCATACACAATATAATGCAGTGATAAATAGCTCAAATGTTAAAACGTATTTTAGCTTTGTGTGTGTGTGTGTGTGTGCATTGTGTCTCATAGCCTATCCGCATATCTACACTATTGAAATAGCTATAAGGAAGGTAGAATATTGATTAAATATACTTGCACTTGCGTGGATGAGAATGAAAAACCATAAGCGCCTTCCTTTGTACACACAGTACGAGTTGAAACCAAGAACTCTCATTACTTGCAATCCAGTTTATTGCAAGAGGGATGCCTTATAATATATGAGTAGATGAACATTCTTTTCACACAAATGGGGGAACCAATCCTCTCGGTATTTGGATATCTCAGACAAGTAATAAGACGTGGTGCAAGCTAAGACATATATTCTTTAAATTATAAAACCATTAACATAATATTACATACAACTTTTGAAAGGATTCTTTAAAGGTCGGTTGATTTGTTTTCGTGATTGTGTTTCCTACACACACAAAAAGTTCAAGTCTTTTTAAAAAAAAAATAAAAGCTACGATAGCTTACAAACAAAAAGGTTTTTCCTTATTAGTTAATATGGTACCTTGGAATACTTTAAGAGCTTAAACTCAAGTAGGCTGAAGTGCACAGGTGTCACGTGGGTTCAATGGTGAAAAAGAGCTTAACTCTGGTGTTGTGTCATTGCTTTTGGGGGAGATCCCTGGTGAAATCATTCTGAGGTCATTACCCCTTTTAGAATTTTGTCCATTTTATGGCAAGATGTTTCAATCCAGGTTATTATGACATATTTTTGTCCCATTATATTTTGGTTCAAATCCCTGAGAGGATGTTCTTGTGTTATTCAGAAATATTGCTCATTTTTTTCCCATTTAGTTTTTGTTTCATTTGACTGATTAATATAACTGAGACCAAAGAAGAATGTAATGAAATATATTAATCATTTTTACTATTATATTAAAACATTTTATTTAAAATATTCTTTAATCAAATTATGGATATAATATTTACTTAAAAACGTAATCTACAAGCTAGAGGAGCGGGTATTGGATGTATAGGTAGTTTGACCACATTAGCGTAAAGAGGGCCTGGGTAAACTACAGTAGAAAAAATGGATGCGAAAAATTAAGGGCTGTTCATAAATTTTGAACACATAGCCAAAGGCAAAAAAAATACACATTAAAAAAATCTTGGCAATATTAATAACTTGTAATGTGATGTTATTGTCCAAACATGTTTTTATGTATTTCTATGTTTGTATTACAAAACACTTATATTTGCCTATATTTGTGTATCTGTGCATTTGCTTACCTGTACTTCCAATGAACCTGATCAAAATTCTAACTGAAAATTCCCTATCACTAACTTTTATTCTATTGCAAGTCTGACGTCTTAAATCACAAATAACATATTTGGCAAGGAATCTATTTTTAACAACAGGATGTTTAGTAAATGGTTATAATGATGCCCGAATGGACTCGCTCATTAGTACTACTTTGTTTAACTAGCTCACATCAATAAGTATGTGGACTAAATGTCTAGAATAATTTTCCAGTAATTGGGGGGTTGGTGTGTGTGTTTACATTTAATCCTAAATCCTTTTCCACTTTTCTTCCGCATAAATACAGGCTCATTTCCTCTAAATTCTACCCAACTCACCCCTACACCATTAGAGTAATTAAAACTCTCATATCCGGGATAGATAGTAAGAGGTAGAAGTGAAAAATATTAGCTTTTACAAACCAAACAGACATTTAAAAAACCTGTATTTGACATAGCCTATTCACTCATTTACAGAAATGTGGAGCACGTACTAACGTAATACGTCTAGCCAAATATTCCTGCGACTTGGTTTAAATGCCAGTTTACAGTATATAGCTAACCATATTTGGCATCCAATTAACTTTCTCCCCCCTCCCCCTCTCCCTGTTCTAAAGAGGAGAGAGGACAGAATAATGGATCGATCATGTCTACAGTAATTGTAACTAGCATTAAAGTGCAACCGTGTCCTTGAAACCATACTCCAAAATGTCCAACTGCCCAATTTAAACTAGATGACGTCACACCGACACGCGCGGCGAGACAGATAAATTCATAGCTGTGGCAGTTGAAGGTTTTTATCGTAAATTGTGTTACATTGTGATTACCTTATTCCGACAGTCGGGACGTCATTGTGGGAACGGTCCTTTTGAATGGTTCAATATTGACCGAGCAATCGAGACTGGTCATATATTAAACCTTGCGATGGTAAAACATTCTCAGGTGATTTATGGAGATAGCAAATTTTCCTTTATAGAGTGTCCATCATCTGATAACAAGTAGACGTTTATCAACTCTATAATCTGGATAAATACATTTTGGGATAAAACATATTTAATTTTTATTGTGACATGACTATCACAAAGTGGACGGTTTATAGTCGGATATAAAATTAAAGACCAGGTACCTTCGGTAACTGTTCTTATATATTTCCGACGGCTATAAATTATCTTCTAGCCATTTTTTCTAGAGATGCTATGAGTTTTAAAACAATACATTTCTCCCTTTCAAACTTTTTACTCATATTTTTCCTATAAGGGCTGTTTTTATCTTGTATTTTTTTACCAACACATTTTTTATATCATTTTGGTTTTTTTTAACGTACACTTCTTGAATTGACTGATCATATCAGCATATGACTTATAAACTAAATTAAGGCTAGAATAGACACAACATCCAGTCCCCAGTCGTTAATTTACCACTGTGAAAGGGGAAACCCACATTTCCCCAATGATAAATTTTACTTCCATGCCAAGTGTCGAATCAGGGACCCTTAGCTCAGCAGACAGACAGGCTATCATCTTAGATTAGTTGTAGGACTTTATTAATACCCACAGACTACCTACCCACGAGAGCCACTTGAGGTATGTGCGGGGATTGTAAGCCTTTTAGTGTATGTTGTACAAGGCATAATTTGTAATTATAATAGAACTAAAAAATTACTTATACTTACATAATAATTTCAAAATAAGTAAAATAACGACTTACTCTAATATGTAGGAATTTGGAGGATAGTTTAGATGAAACGCACCCACATTATCACGGTGAGGGTATTATAACGACATAATAACAAATCAGATAAAGAAAATCACCTCTAACGAACTTTACAGTATTCGAACCTTGACCCACATCACAGAAAAAACTGTCTATTGAAAAATTTATAACGTATACTGCGTGAACACTGATACCTACCACACATATTTCTGAGTGTTCAGCCTATTTTTCAATATCAATATTCTTTAAACGGACCCTTAACGAGGAGGGGGGATAGTTGAGAAGTACTCACCACGAGAGGTAACAATAGTTTTGTGGTGACATCTTATAAACTAATGGTTAATTATATCGATGATATAAATCTGATAAAATCATTAAGTTCAATAATAAATAGAAACTAGAAAACTCAAGCCAGGTATTTCCATAAACTTTATTATTTTGTAAGTTTTAATTTTCGTTTTTCGAAATTAAAATTTATCCTTAGTGAAACTTTTTAGTAGTTGAAGAAATTTATATCTAATTATGTAGGTTAGCGTCAGTAGGTGAATGCATGTACGATATTATAAAAGGGTTGTACAAAATAGGCTTAAGTCTTTAAAAAGTTATTAAGATGTAGTTTTTCACAAATATCATATGTTTGAATTGTAATTGAGGTTTACGATAAAACCTGTGATTTGGACTCATGAAAAAGTTGACTAAGGTGTTTTTTTTTACCTGGGTACGACGATTTGACTCTATTTGTAAAATGTAATTGTATATCAATGTATCCTTTGATAGTGATCATGTTTAAGCTATTAACACAATCATTTGTATGTTCTATTTATCCGGGTTATGCAAGGAGGATAAAGAGGAATCCTGATAAATATATTTTAAAATTATTTGATTAGAAGGAGTGTGGGAAACCATTAAAATAATTATATTTTGGTACAACAGACTAGCACTCGAACCCAAACTTCAAGTCACTAGCAAACCAGACAAGACAAGGCTGACGCCTTTATTTATTGTTGCCAACCGATGAGGGCTATCCTTTATTTCATTATTACTCAACTGTTTCCAACTTGGCTGAGTTTTAGCAGATGAGAATAATGTCTAGATTTATTTCGTTTAGAACACGCATTGGTCTTCACATGGTCTAACACGCCACGCTCACATTAGACTCGATTGTAGATGATCGAGAGATCGGGGTTTGAATATTGATCAGTTGTGATTTTCTCTACACAGTTTACCATCGTCCCTACACTAAAATACAGGAACATTTCCAGTAAATTCTACCCTCCTTATCCATACCCTCTTAGATGCAGTGTACAAAAAATGTTTAATGTCATAAAATGTAACCTTTATTAAATTATGTTAAAATATATGTTACAGTTTTTAATATGATATAATCAAATATTGGCCTAGAAAAAGATATTTTCTATGTTTTCTCTGAATTAATGCATCTTATTTTATTTCTATGGATTTTAACTTAGAGGAAAGACAGTTTCAAGGATGTCTAAGTACCGAGTTTTCCTTGTTTTGTTTTAAAATACAATTTTCCGAACCTAATTTAAACCTCCACGCCAATCTTGAGATAACCCCTTAATAGTACATTTCAGGGAAAGAATTTCAATTTTTAAAACAATCCCTAAGTGCTCGCGTGAGACGAATTTATAAAATTAACGCTAACCGTGAATATAGGATCATACCTTTTATTAAATGGAGTTGAAAAATATTACTTATCATTTTGAAACAATCTTAAATTGAGTTCATTAAAGCTTGTTAGAAAAATGTGTATTCCGTATTCTTTGTTAACTAAATGGCTTAGCTAACTCACATTGATTTACACTCGTTTAGTTAGAGATAAAAAAAATTAGAATACTGTTTATTAGTCAATTTTATTTATATTATTTCAAATAATAACTTAGCCGAATAAATATTTTAAACATCGCCCCCACTTTGTGACAGACTCTTATAGATGTTAAGCGAATATAAAATTAATCTAACCATTATTTTTCTATTCTTTGGGCTACCTAATTTTATGCAAAATAATAATTATTGATGGTGTATTTACTTAACATTTTCATATATATGAAATAATTTAAATTAAATATTGAGGTTTATAAATATTTAACCAATAACTTATTAAATCATCAATCAATTTTGTGGTATTTTTAAATAACAAAATAATATAATATACGAGCTAAGTTTGTTAGTCATAACAAGGATTTTAAATGATGCTCGCTCATCCCTTATTAGGACTGTATACACCACTGTATGAACCAAGGCTGTAATGTAGTGTTTGTATCTCGAGTGATGCAGCGAGGAAAATTAATGAAGAGTATTCATTTCAACGTTTATCTACGTCAACTTTTTTAGTTTGAGAATGTGTGCCGAGCGATTCCAGTAGCGTCTGATGCTGGAGTGAATAGTCCAGCATTTAATAAGAAGAATGTTGGTTAATGATCAGATTATGGCCTAGCATAGAGAACACTGAGCAGTGAACGTACAGATTGGTCACCTGTATATTGGGTTAAATCCTTGTGCAATTACCTTTATCGGAATGGATCTATGACCTACTAAGTGGTCAGTAGTGTGACCTGGGACGTGGCAGTTGGCTAAATTATCATATTATTATTAGCACCGCGCCTTACTAACTCTTCGGGTTATACGCACTTAAGCTAATGTGTAATGGTAAGGCGATTGTGAGATGAAATGAAGGAACTACAGTTTAACGTGGAATCCGAACCACAGTGGAGGCCTGGCATTCCACACATTCACAATTTGTGATTACACGTCTTGTCAGAGGTGAAGAAAGGATTTGGAAATCAGATAAATCTGTGCCGAGACCGAGGAATGAACTCCGGACCCCTAGCATGCACAGAAGTCTGACACCTTGCCCTTCCTTAGACCACCGGGTCACTTATTAGGTTAAATTCATTTGGCCTAAAAATTGAAGCAAAAAATGTGAGTAATCTTAGTTAATTTTGCCTAAAGTCGTTTAGCGTAAGGTCATTTGGTTAAAAATCATTTGGTTCAAAGGTTAACTTCACATGCTGAAGTAATTTAGACAAAAAATTAAATTTAAATAAAATAAATTGACCTAAAAATTAGTTTTATCAAGAGTATGTTGCTCCAAAATACATTTTTAGGATAAAAAAAACGACGCTGTTGATTGAATAAATTATTATTATTATTATTATTAGCAACGCGTCTTACTACCCGTTCGGGTTATACGCACTTACGCTAATGTGTAATGGTAGGGTTCACATTCACAAGATGTATTGTCAGAGGTGAAGGAAGGGTTTGGTAATCAGATAAATCTTTGCCGGGACCGAGGACTGAACCTCGGCCGCCAGCGTAGAAGTCTGACACCTTACCCCTAGACCGCCAGGTCACCGACAAATTGAGTAAAACAAAAGTAATTTGCCCAAGGCAATGTAACATACAAGTTAACTTCACAGAATGGCTGTTTGCTTAATGTAATTTGGCCTACACTGTACAGCAAATGATGTGAAAGCTTGTGTAACTGGTTAGAGTGGCACGCAGTACCTAGCTGACCGAACAGCCCCACCAAATGATTTTAAAACTTCTCCTCTGGTGCTATCCAACGTATTTAAGATAACAGCTTGATTTAGTATCACTGATAACTTAGGAGTTTATAACTTTCTTGACGTTAGTATAAAACATGGTGGTGAGGGCAGAATAAGTGCATAAACGTATCTTTTTTCCATTATGAACATAGCCTGTAAGTAACTGAAAATGACCAGTTTTCCAGAAAACTTGTTCTTTTTTCTAAGAGGACTTGTATGTAACATGTATATATCTTTATATTGGGTGAACATAAAACAAAAAAACATCTCGATATAAAAATCACAAAGCAATATTTGCAATTGGTTATTGACTAAATGAACATCAAAAAATTCTTGAAAATCTATATAAATTCCAAATAATAACATAATTTACTTCAAAATGAGATAAAATAAAATTAATTGAGTTTAATAAGTGTGTTACTAATTTAACCATGGTATTATCTAATTTTAAAACTAATGAAATTCATATGGATTAAAAATGGTTTTACACTTTTGTCTTTATTAACTGTGCTTCGTAATAATCAGTTAAAACAGAAAAAAAAACAAGTTTTACCTTTTGTAAATCGTTAAATGAACTGATTTAAAATCAAGTAATCACCAAATAATATAGCTAAAGATAAAAGTTTTACTGTCAGAAGTTTGAACTCTTGTAAATCGTTAACTGTACTGATTTAAAATCAAGTAATCACATAATAATACAGCAAATTATAAACATTTTACGTTTAGATTTCAACAGAAAATTTGTCCGTAGTGTTGGCCTGCGGCCTACAAAGTAGGTGTAAGAACTGGATCGGCGAGATGGCACATAGATCCTATTACTCTCTGTATAATCACAATGCCATAAAATGTTTAAGGGATGAGGGGTAGGACAAAAATTGTTAGAATATTCTTAAGTGGGCCTACATAGATATTAAACTTACGTCAAGGTATGTTACTTGCAAGTAAGCCTTCTGTATCTTTCTCGTCAATATATGATGACAAAAGCATAGTGCCGAAAATGTTCCTACCAATAAAATTGTAAAAATAGTCTGAAAATCAATCTAGGAAGATAGCCATCATTTTAAAGTTGTAATTTAATAATAAAGGTTATTAAAACCAAATTTAAATATATCAATTAATATATGGTATAAGGTTCCTTGAAAGACTATGTTTTAATTATACTTCTTTCTGCAGTGTATTTAACCAACAATAGACCAACAAAATCCATTTAGAAAACTATTTAAAAGTATATATTAGATTAATTGATTATATTTTATAGAGGCTAATTAGATATGTCTTATTGTTAAAATTATATCTTTACTGTTCCATATTATTTTAATAATTTATTTGTACCTTCCGTTCCTTCACACAAAAAAATGCTACTGATTTTCTGCTAACATTTTTTTGGAGCATTGGACCTCAGGGGAAGATGATGTATTCGTACAGCTTGGATTATAATATTAGAGTACAGTATTGGCTTATCGGCTTCTACAGATCAGACGTTAATAACACATTCAACCACCAAGTTCTGTAGTCGATAATTGAATATGAGAATATAACTTGAATCACTGTATTGCTTTATTGTAAATCATTAAATAAGGTTTAAGTTGGAACTGTCCTTGGAAGAAATGAACATATACACTTTCAACCAAACTACCCTCTTCTGAAACCATGTAGGCCTACCACATGGCTCTAGATTAAATTCAGTGGATGAATGTACAGACTCCATTTTGATTGTGGGTTATATGATCCCTAGGGACTATTTCCTTACTTCCCACCAGATACCTTGCCGATTATGCTACTAGGTGGTTTATCCCCTTGTAATCAACTGGCTCAAGGAGGGGGAGGGGGTAAGGGACCTCCTACCAGAGTGCCGAGACGCATTGCACGCTTCCAGAAATCCCGTATTATTTAAGAAGTGGTTTGCAATTTTTTTAATTGTTGCTCACACCAAAATGGATGTTAAAGGTATGAACATGCCCCCATAGGATTAAAAGAACTAGGTGACCTTGTGGTCTAGGGGTAAGGTGTCAGACTTCTGATCTGGGGTCCGGGGCTCAATCTACGCTCACGGCACAGATTTATCTGATTACCAAACTCTTTCTTCACCTCTGCCAATACGTGTATTAATCACAGCTTGTAAATGTGTGGAATGCCAGACCTCCACCGTGGTTCGGATTCAACGTTAAACTGTAGGTCCACCATTTCATCTCACAATCACCCTACCATTACACATTAGCGTAAGTGCGTATAGCCCGAATGGGTAGTAAGACACGGTGCTAATAGTAATAATAATAATGATTAAAAAATCTTACCTTTTAAGATTTATATTTTAAAATAAGTTATGAATAGGGAAACTAGCTAATTTTAAAGGTTTTTCTACTTGAAATGTTAGTTTTGGGATAAATTAATGGCTAAAAACATAAATCTACCTTTCCTTAAAGAAATAAAATTATTTTTGACAGGGTCATGAAAGAAAATCATAATATAAATAAATACTGTTTAAAGGTTTGAATCTCTGCCTGGTATATTTAGTGTGTTTTTATCATCCAATTTACATGGGAGTGTAGGTGCACTTCCTCTAAACTATTCTAAAAATCCACAATAGCTTAGCAGAGTAATTTATAACCTTTGTGTTGAACACACGATTTTAATATATTTACATTCATAACAAAATAAATGGCAATACACAATTGTACAAACCTTCTCATTTCATAAATTATGGCCTAGAACAAATTTCTCATAAAGAGGTTTTAGTAAACTAACGTAAAATAAGTTTACTTAGAATATTATCTTCTTAATCACAATAAATACTCTTAAAATATGAATCCCAAGAAAAATTGTTTACACAAATTTAAAAAAAATCAAATTTTCAAAAATCTCTTATATTAAACTACCCTAGGATTATTTATATAAGTAAATATGTAAAAATATATTTTTATTTTTTATGAAAACCAATTCCAATGTACATATTTTGAACATAATCTTAAAGGCAATTTTTATAATATTTCAAATTTTCTAGTATTTTCTAGTATTTTCTATCTTTAAATTAATTTACTTTAGAAAACACATTTATCATACAAAATATTATCGAAATACAAATTTTGAATAAAATTGTTAGAGCTATTTAAAAAATGAAATATTAAAAAAAAATCATTAGTAAACTACTATTAAATGTTTTAAATAAAAAAAATCATTTAAATTGTTTAAATATTACCAGATACCAATTTTTACCCAAATTGATAAAGCAATTTTTTTTTCTAAACATATTTCAGATTTTAAAATGATCAATTTATCAGTAAACTACCCTTAAACGATTTTTTTTACCAAAATACAAACATACAGTTTTATTTGTAGTTAAATACCTTCTCCCAAGAATATATATTTTAAACAATATCGTTATAGCCATTTTCGAAATATTTGGAATTTTTTAATATTGCGTCAGCTTTTACAGACTATTCACAAAACACCAAGTATACAGTGTTATTTAATTGGTCAAACACTTCCTAGGTATCCATTTAGAACAAAACCTTTAGAGCCATTTTCAATCAATTTGGAATTAAATAAAATTTCTATATTCTCTCACGCTTAAGTTAAGGTCTAAGGTTAATATTAAAATAAAAACAAGGTGTAGCCATTAAAAATGATAAACTAGCACGTTTGAACAAAATCCATCATAAAATCGTCTCAGTTTCCAGGGACAGATAGACAGACACATGTTGATTCAAGGAAGAGTAGAACCCGATTTTTATTTCAGGCCTCGTGGGTATATTAAATGTAAAGATTCTTTCTTCAGTATCTTGAGATATAAATATTTCACGATTAAAATATATTACGTTCTCTTTATATATTATAAAGTAAAAAATTAATTCACTCTAGTTATTTAAGTTAAAGGCTTACATTTAAAGGAAATAAAAGTTTCAATTGTTTTCAGTCCAAGCCCAATAATGTATGCCATCAAATTTTTGTGATGAGTACGATACACTTAGACATATATTATTATGTAACTTATCCCCAAAATTTACGGCACTAGATAATCATCTTTAAAAACGCTTGCTTGTTAACAAATTAAGTACTGCACTTTTTTTAAAGCAACATTTACTTTAGTATTGGGTGACCTGGTGGTCTAGGGGTAAGGAGTCGGACTTCTGTGCTGGGGTCCGGGGTTCAAACCTAGGTCCCGGCACAGATTGATCTGATCACCAAACCCTTCCTTCACCTCTGACAAGACGTGTATTAATCACAACTTGTGAATGTGTGGAGTGCCAGGCCTCCGCCATGGTTTGGATCCCGCGTTAAACTGTAGGTCCTCCATTTCATCTCGCAATCACCTTACCATTACACTTTAGCGTAAGTGCGTACAACCCGAATGGGTAGTAAGATGTGGTAATAATAATAATAATAATAATAATACTTTAGTATTATACCATCAATTCCCGCTAGTGCGGATACATTTCCTATATATTTTACCGTCTGGATACCTAGCCCAAATTTTAATCAAATTCAGCTATTGATGAAAAAACACTCTATAAGTGCTTTAAAAACATTCGAGCATTTTTTTTTGTAGGTGTTCACTACACGAGCTGTAGCGACCAAACTGTCCTTACTTGGGACGCTCGAATTGGCCAAGACCTAGATTGTCCCACGAGTTATTGCCGGGAAATATTTACCTTGTGGAACGTGAGTTCGAGGCCAGATGACTTGAGGGTGTCAACACTAGGCTAGCTCGTGTGACCTGACATTGACATCACCAGATAATACTGTTGATCAATTAATTCTGATTGCAGCGGTCTGTAGACCACTAGGATGCGACTAGGAAAATCAGATTACGTCAAATACAACGTGATGAGTAAGTACATTCTGGTCACGTTGTGATGGGCTCTATAGTGACAGTATGGATCGGATTAAAGTCGAGTATATTTTTAACGAGTCATAAATGATTCAACAAGTAAATTATCTTATCATTAAAATGAAGTATTCCTTGGTTCTATTATATTACTAAGTTTACGTTAAGAATAATGCATAAACAAATAAATTATTCTTTACCCAAGTTGTTACTGGTTCAATGAGGATATTCTGTATCATATTAAAATGGTAGCTATGTTCAAAATTATGTTTAAATTAATTATTATTCATTTTAGTCATAACTGTTTCAAGAAGAACAATCCGTTCGGTAAAATATTTTAACATTTTTTAATCTAGTCTTAAATGGATCAACATCAATAGTGTGTTTAAAAAAAATTAGGTAAATAAAGTGGGGTTATAACTGAAACTAAAAGGTCAATATGATACCTCATTTTTTAAACTAACAATCAATGCTAACGGGGAGGTCAAGGCTATAATTTAGGCTGGAAACACTGGGGACAGTTCTACAAATACAATTTGTAATTTTAGTTTCTCCGCCACTCCTTACCTTACCTTTAACTAATAATAGCCTTGATATTAAAAGAGTGGATATAGAATACATATTTTACTATTGTGTATGGAGTGTTTAAAAATCGTATTTAACTTATACATACATACGTATATACTTTTGCCCATATTAATAAAATTGATAGTTTGTTTGTCTGTCGTGAGCATTGCACGTTATCTAATAAACGTAGAGGGAAAATATTTTGAAATCAGTAGTAGCCCCTTTTTACAAATATGTCCACATCAAAGCTGGACTATTAAATATTTGATTAGTTTTTTAAAAATGTATTACAAATTTAGTTGGAATAAATGAAATGAAAAGTTTTTTGTCTGTTTGAAGTCAAGGCAACCCCTGGTATTTATTCTAGTTATATTTATAACTGAAACAAAAAGAGAATAAGTTATACCACTGAATAGCAGATAATACCAAGAAAATATTTTGATTTATATGCTCAATTTCATTTATTATATACAAACATACGTATATATGATATGTAATTACGTACAAGATAATAATTATATTGAAGTTTAAAATAAAATCACTTCTCACAATAACGCTATAACTACAATAATTCCAGGTGACCTGGCGGTCTAGTGGTAAGGTGTCAGACTTCTGTGCTGGGGGTCCGGTGCTCAATCCTCGTTCCCAAAACAGAATTATCTGAATGCTAAACACTTCCTTCACCTCTGACAAAACTTGAATTAATCACAACTTGTGAATGTGTGGAATGCCAGGCCTCCACCGTGGTTCGGGTCCCACGTTAAACTGTAGGTCCTTCATTTCATCTCACAACAATCCTAACATTACACATTAGCGTAAGTGTATATAACCAGAGAACGGGTAGTAAGACGCTGTAGTCCAACAAATTTATTTTGTAAAATGATATATATTTTTTTATTCAGGATAGCTAACAGACAAATTGATTACAAAAGTTTTCTTGAATCGTTAATCCTAAATGAAAATAAGTTAAAAAAAATAAATGGGTAAATTTTTAGTCCGAAGCAAATAATTATTAAATTAATGATTACTGGTGCTGTAACTATGATATACTTTTACCTCTCAAACTGAACTTCACTTGTGTCCATACGGTACTAGGAATCATAATTTACATTTAACGAATTGACGGTGAAGAAAAGATTACGGTTCAAACCTTGACTGGTTGCTCCAGTGAGTAGGGGTGTTTTCACCAAATCAGCCCAGATTTTAACACTAGGTCTTGTTAATCCATACAGAAAGAGATTGGGTCATTTGTAGAAAGTACACCGGTATTGATGTGGACAGAGGGTGGTAGAACCACATAAATATATCCAAAGAGGAACTCACTCATAGCTCAACTGCTATGGACACGAATCCAAAGATTCTGGTTCGGGGTCGATCACATTATCGATTTGCTATCTTCGCATATGTGGAGATGTTGTTTAATTTACCAACATAAATGTGACTTTGTAAGTACCATACGGGCAGTATCTAACAGTTACTAAAGTTATAAAAAACTGGCAACGAAAGAAAATTATAACTAAAAAAAACTCATACTAATAATGTTATTATTCTTTTAAAACTGAAGTACAGTAAATATTTTTTATAGTTCAGTAGTAAGGATTAGTGACACCATAGTTTATTCGGTAATTTGATTACACCCAGCAAAACTACCTTCGTATAGTCATGTATAAACTCATCTACAGCTGACAATTTTACAGATGGTATAATTAATGTGTCCCTAATTTTGCTATTAGTTTAAATTAATCGTATATTTTGACTAAAAGAATAATTAAGAGGAATCTGTAATTTATAGGAAAGGTAACCTCTAGGAGTGGCTCATCAATTAATACTCTTCTTGACGAGACTATTATAGTACATCATGATCTCCCATCAAATATACAACTTTGCCTTCAAAAGTCGATGTACCAACAGTCGCTCACAACATTATGGACTGTGTGGCTAAACGGATGGGTGGTGAGGTAGAAGAAACAATATACAAGAAAAATTACACACGACTGGGATCGAACCATAACCTCCTTGTCCCCTACTAATCATTTGATGTGAAACTGATGACTTTGTATACTTTCCCAACGATGTGAGTTTCACTAAAATATATATTTAGTTAGCATTACTGATGAAATGATGTATTCTATTAAATATCATGCTACAAAAGCAGGTTACGTACGTGAAAGCATTTTGCTAATCATTTTGGTACAGAATACTAATAGTTTATTATTAAATTAATGACATCCAAGGGAATTATTATACTTAGCTTTTGTATTGAACAAATAAATGTTGTTGATATATTGGTTGCTGTTATTTATTTTTATGCGATGGCGTATTTACATAAACAAAGCATAGATTTTCTACAGCATGCTCTCCAATCTCTATGAGAGGGGAACATATGGTTGATTGTGAGACCATCCGACCGTTCGTCGATGAATTGATTTAGTTTACACTTTACATTTTGTGAGTGTGAGCGCTTCATGTTAATTCAATTGAGTCCCCATGCGGTGATGGGGAATTAATTCATCGAAGCCATGGAAAAAGAAAAGCAAAACTAGCACTGATCGCTCACTACATGCTCTGGTTGGAACAAGAACTAAGCTTATCGAGTCTGGTTTTAAGAAGTCACGGAGGATAGGGTTTGAATCTTGGAATGATTTACTGAGTTTTTTCTCAAACGGTTTTACGTTCTCTCTCCATGTAAGTGATTGTACATTTCTTCTAAGTTTTACATTCATAACATCCGACCCATTAGTGTAATTAAATGCAATGGTTGGTAAGATCAAGTTCACACAAAAATGAGCCTATATATACAATTATAAATATATATCAATACACAAATTATATATATATATACATAAATTTATATACAACTATAAACATATATGTTTATATCCAATTTAAAATAAATATTTATATTATAATATATTGATACTATTTTATATAATTATACTATCCATAGGCCTATATTTATACAAGTAATATAATATAAGTATAAACACTTGTGGAGTGGTGCAGCGATAGCTGCAGATTATTTCACTAAAATATATTCCAAATGTTTGTTGAGAAAATATCTATATAATAAACTCTAACTCTACTTTCTAGTTAAAAGTTTACTCATCAAAGGCTATCAACTTTGCGGAGATATTTAGTTTTTGGTGTTTGATTTGAATCAATTGTATGTAGTCCCCCTTCATGTTACGTAAAGATATTTAAAACACCCTTATCCCAGTTCAATATCTATTTGTGGGTGTTGTCGAACTGGTCCGATGGCCAGTTCGAGGGATTGCAAGGGTCATTGTCGAGCTGGTCCGATGGTTATTACCAAGGGGTGGGAGGGGAGGGAGTGCTGTACTTAGCTGGTTAGGTTAGGTTAGGTTAGGTTGCTGTACTTGTGTCTTGTCCACCTTAGAATATTTTAAAACCTTCATGCACCACTAATTTACACCCTCTCTCACTTAACATTGAAAACATCACTGCACACCACTCTGCAAACAACTGGCAACTGAGTGACCACTGGCCACCTGGGCGAGTAGGGGGTGAGGGATTCCCAGCCGGGCTACAGTCTAACTGGCCAGTTCGACCTTACTAATTGGGTGGTCCCTCAACCATCGGACCAGTTCAACAACACCCCCCAGCCGCTACCTGCGAGCTTGCCATCGGACCAGTTTGACAAGACCCTTCGTTATGGGCTAAAAAATTCCTTTTGGAATGTCTTGACCGTCGGACCAGTTCGACATGACCCCTATTTGTTGCACCAAACTGCTCAATCAAGAATTAGCTGTTATTATTTTTTACCAAAGATAAATATTTTATCAAACCGAGATACAACTGCTACACATAATGGTTTCCACAGTGATATAAACATAATAATTATTGTACAGCTGAGTCACTGCCTACACAGAAGAAAAATATGGAAAATTCACCAGGAAAATTGTGTTTTAGTTTTAGGCTACTATTTTGGCCGGCATTCTGGATCCCTGAACTTTTAAAATTCGTGCTCGTTTATAAAAATCGGTTAAGCCGTGTTCTAGTAATTTCATATACCAAGAACGGGCTTATTAAATTATATACAAGATATAGAGGGAGAAAGAGAGTAAGAGATTGAGAAAATGTGAAAGTGAGTGGTGATTTTACCATTGTGTTATTGTGAGAGTGTGTGAGTCAGTGTGAGTTTGAGATTGTTAGTAATTGAAAATGAGTTTGATAAAGTGAGTGTAAGAAGGTGAGAGTGAAATATTGAGAATGGAAGCGTGATAGTGAGTGATTAAGTGTTGTCGAATGGGTTTTAGTGAGTTATTGTGAGAGAATGTGTGATAAATATAAAGTTTGAAAGTGAGAATGTGTGAGAGAAAGTGTGAGATGAAGATAATGCTAGGGAAATGTTAGATAGAACGTGTGTGAGAGAGTATGAGTGTCATATGTATGTTGGAGCCAATATGTGAGTGAGTCTGTGCGATCATGTATTTGTGTGTGTGTGAGTGAGATAGTGAAAGAGATTAAGATAGTGTGTGTGTGAGATATTGTGACAGAGTGCATGAGAGAGAGTGTGTGAGAGAGAAATAAAGTCTGGGTGATAAAGTGTCTGAAAGAACTTGTGTGTGAAAGAGAGTTAGTGAAAGTGTATAAAAACGTATGTCTATGACAGAAAGAGTGTGTGTGAAAAAAGTGTTCGAGAGAAATAAAGCATGTGATAAAGTGTGTGTATGTGTATGTGAGAGTGATGGGGTTATAAATAGTGATTGTGAGAAAGAGTGAATGTATTCGTTAGTGTTTGTGAGAAATATTATGAAAAAGAGAGATTGTGAGATCTAGTGTGTGTGAGAGATAATTTGGATGCGAGAGAGTGTGAGAATAATTCCGAGAAAGATAAACTGTGAGAGAAAGTGTTAGCAAGAGTGCTACATTGTATTAGAACAAATGTGTGAGAGTTTGTTAAAGGGAGTTTGTGAAAGAGCATATGTGTGTGGAAGAAAGTATGTGGGTGAGAGTGTAAGTATGTGGCAGAAAGAAAGTGTGTTTTTGTGTGAGAATATAGATGGGCTACACAAAAAAAAATTTGAAATATCTTCTCAAAATCAAGTGGTAACATGGAAACATAATTTATCTTATTTGTATTGAAATAATATTTGAAAAATTTAACACCAAATCCTAGTCTTAATTCAAAAGATAAATGAGATGCATAAAATATTACTTGGAAATATTATCGTCATACACTCAAAATTAAGTAAAAATTAAGAAATATAATTTAATTCATTTGTGTTGTGATACTATTTGAAAAAAAAAGGAACACAAACCAATATTCAAGCAATTAAAATTACCAGAGCCCTGCTTTTATGGTGAATAAAAAAGCCCAATTTCATTTTTAAGTTTCCCAAAAGCGGTGAATAAGCGATGAATAACAAAAATCCTATTTTTGCAGCGAAATTATCGAATTAAGACAAAAGCGTTAAAAAAGTGGTTTTTACCAAACTTTCGTGATTAAGGTGACTTTGTTGGGTTAAAACTAGACTTCCAGGACAATGTTTGAAACAGGTAAACTAAACATATTGAAGTGAAAACCAAAAATTACATTTTGTTTGGACAAAACGGTAAAAAACACTAGTCCGCAAAAAAATGTGCTGTCAACTTATTAAAAAAGTAAGATTTAGCGGCAGCTGGTCCGGGAAAAGTATGTACAAGTCACAAAGACAAAATATTACACAAAAATCATCTTGTTACTTCACAAAAATTGTGACTATATTTTTAAATCTCAATTTAGGCTAGAAAAATACAAAATAACTACTCAACATCACCAAACTGCAACATGCAGCTGGTAACAATGTTATCCACTTTCATTGTGGTTCTGCGGTCTGTTACTACTAAACTATACCTAGAAAAATATCGTTCTGAATCTGCATTTGAAATCGGCAGCCACAACGCTTGCAAACACTTTGTTGCGAAGTCACTGAACATACTGTCTGTCTTCAGCCCTAACAGCACAGTCTCAATTTTTAAACTTTCGATGCTATCACTCTCTTCCATCAAAACTTTCAATTTTTTATTTTTCAATATCTCAAAATATTAGTGCGAATGCCGAAAATAGCGACTAAATCGCGATTATCGCGGACATCATTTAAAATCGCGAATATCGCGCTAAATCGCCGATTTCGCGAATTATCGCGACAATTCTGAGCATATATTTGCAATCAGGGTAACCTGAAATGTGAACATCTGAAAGAAAAAATGCCATATCTAACATTCGCGAATTATCGCGAACTCCACAAACGCAGGGCTCTGAAAATTACTATATAAACACATTTAAGTATTATTTTTATCAATTTTTTGAAATTACAATACATACACAACAGATTTAAACATAATTGTAATGTTTTTAATTTATAATTCACGCGTGAAACAAAATGTATTAAAATATTTAGTTAAATTGACTATTTACTTAACCTTTTAATTTGCGAGTTATATATAGTATTGTTGTTTAAATGCGAATTAACGGAGACCATACAACTTGAGTTAAGAAATGAGTTAATATTTTGAACCAAAGAGAAATATGTTATCTATAAAAAGAGTTATTTTTAAATAAGAAGAAATATTCTATTTACATATATAGTTTCTGTAATTTTTCTATTTGTTGCACCATACCCTTAAAGTAAGAGTTGAGATGGTATTATTTGAAGCCAGAGAATTTTTTTTTATTTACATACACACACTAACTGTGCACTAATCAGGGTTTCCACGGTGATGTAAGTAAAGAATGAAAAACTGAAAATTCTATGGAAAGATAATAGGTTTTTGTTGGAAACTACTATTTTTCCCAACATCCTGGACACCTTTCATATGAGAGGTCATTTGTCTAAATCTGTTCAGCTATTTACTACCATAAAAGGGCCTATCAAATATTATTTATATTATTTATATTATATATATTTCATATACTTAAAAATATAAATGTATACACATATATAAACACATATTTATATACACCCACGTATAATAATATTTAGCACCGCGTCTTACTACCCGTTCGGGTTATACGCTTCAAGTACTAATTACGCTAATGGACTAGGAATTGGGAATGTTGAATTAGAGGAAGAGAACCCGCATTTACGTGTAAAGAGAGTAGAAAACCATTTAGGAAAAACCACCCCCAGTTCACCCGACCGAGATTCGAACCTTGATCTCCCCGTCCTCAGCAGCCAAGCTCAACATGACAAGCGCGTTAGCCAACTACGCCACCGAGGCGGGTCACCCACGTATAAAATATTCATAAGAATGAAAAAACTGTTTTAATCAGCTATAATTGTCTGACTCGTAAATAGTTAGATACCACCATGAAAGCTCCTTAATCAACTATTTTGGCACCACTTTTTACTACCTGTTCAGGTTGTACACCTATGTACTAATTAATCTAATGGGTTTAGGTTTATGGGTGCCTATATTTAGAGGAAGTGTATCCACATTTGCAAGGATGAAGAGTAGAAAACCATTCTTAGTACACCCGACTGAGATTCGAAACTCAATCTCCCAGTCATAATAAGCCTAGTCTACGGTGAGAGTAGTGCCTTACACCATGCAGCCACCGAAGTGAGTGATAATCAAAATTAATTTGAAACCTGAGAGATATGTGGTTGTACTATCTAATATAGAAAATATATGTGTACTAAAATTTATTTTAGACAAATTGTTTGAAATTTTTGGAACTATTTTGATTATTTGTCATATATAGATACGTATAGCAAAATGTTCGGGACTTTGAAAGAAACTCTTCCTATAACACATCCACGTCAAAGTCCCCAGAATATGTATTTCTAGTTCTATTTCATAAGTATTTTTGTTTATGTCTCACTACTATTTTCAGATGCACACTCAGATATTACTTAACTTATAATAATGTCATAGTAGGGATGAATACTCTAGAATTTAGAAGAAAGATGTCCGCATTTTCGTGACAGGAGAGTGGGAAACTAATTAATTAAAAAAATCTACCCTTTGTGCTTCCGTCTGGGATTATAATCTCAATACCCCCATCATTGGCAAAACCGACTAATTGAGCTTGACTGCTTACTCATCAACGTGGTTACATACAAACTTTGTTTGGTCTACCAATAGCTATCTTTTATAGATCTTTAAAACATATAGCTTTGGTTTGTTATTACTATTATTATTATTATTATTATTTAGCACCGCGTCTTACTACCGGTTCGTGTTATACGTTTTAAGTACTAATTACGCTAATGGATTGGGAATTAGGAAGGTTGAATTAGAGGAAGTGAACCCGCATTTGCGTGGAGGGAGAGTGGAAAACAATTTAGGAAAAACCACCCCCAGTTCTCCCAAGCAAGATTAGAACCTCAATCTCCCCATACTCGGCGGTCGAGCTCAACACGACTAGAGTGTTAGTCAACTACGCCACCGAGGCGGGTCGTTTAAAATAAATGTTTGATTTACCAAGATCGTAAAAGCATACCTAAAGCTCTTCAAACTTAATAACTCAACATGTTTTTATAAAAGTCTATAATGTCACGTGAGACAAATGTTGTTCGCTCATAATTCGTAGTTCCTGGAGTATTTCTAACAGGAGATATATTAATTTCTAAAGTTAAGTTGTAAATTCAATTTTTCTTGTGAAGTCAGCGTGTATTTATTTTTATTTTTATTTGTGTGTAATTCAACTTTCAAGCATTCAACCGAGCTTGTTTTATCTAAATTCTATATTCTAATGTCCATTCGCCATAAAAGTGGGGCTAACTGACAGCTAAATGAAGATGTAAAAACGGTTTATTGTGAAAGTTTTGACTGCCAAAGTCAAGCTAAAGTATTGCAGATCATATGATTTGTAGATCTAGTAACGTTTGTTAGCTGTCAGTAATTACCACTCTAAAATGAATAAACTATTTTAATGTTAATAAAGTGATTTCTTAGAATAGTATCTCTGGGATTAATTAATATCCAATAAAATCCGGCTTGATGGCATAGTTGGCTAACACGCTTGTCGTGTTGAGCTCTACTGCTGAGGATGTGGAGATCGAAGTTCGAATCTCGGTCGAGTGAACTGGGGGTGGTTTTTCCTAAATGGTTTTCTTTTCAACTCTCCCTCCACATAATTGCGGGTGTTCACTTCTTTTAATTCAACCTTAACAATTCCTAATCCACTAGCGTAATTAATACTCAAAGCGTATAACCCGAATGGGTAGTAAGACGTGGTGCTAAATAATAATAATAATAATAATAATAATAATAATAATATCCAATAAAGATGAAATATACCCAAATTTGTGTGTAAGGAGAGTTGAAAACCATTTACGGTAGCCACCATTAGTACACCCAACAGGATATTCGAATCCTGATCTACCCGTCAATGACAGTATGGCTATAGCTAATAGGGGTCATGGTTCAAACCCATTTGAAATACATTAGAGGAATTTTCAATTAGCGTTTTTTCCTCATCATGCTTGAGTATTTACTCACCCTAAAGACTCATATTTACATCTTGCTTCAGGAGTTATTATATATATATAATCCAACCCAAAATCAAATATAAGCTAACCTGGTCCCTATAGGATAAGATCGAATAAAGTTTCCCTGGATGCACGGACTAAGCATCGAATTCATCTAGTCTGGTTTGCGTGTGACGGAGATGCGGGGGATAGAATACAGGACAGGTGTACTATAGATGATTTTCCTTAAGGCTGTATCGTACTGTGCTGCCTTACTAACTGCGACAATAAAAATATCGGCTACTAGCGCAGTTATAGCTGGAGAAGTTGGACATGTTCAACTTTTGGCGCTACTTACTAGCCAGTAGCCGACCTTGGGGATCACGTGACTCATTCGCCGCTAGCGAGCAGTGCTCTAGTCACCCAGTGTGACAGTGGAATCACAGTGTAGTAGCCAATGTTATTCATCACCACGTGTTTGTATCAGTTTGTGCTGTATTTATTTTGTGTTGGAATCCAATCCACACAATCACGTGATTTGCTGTACTCGCCGCTACAAATCGCGGCTACCACAATGTGATATAGAAGTAGCTGTAAAATGTAGTAGCCACTACTGAGTAGTGGCTAGTGACGTAGTACAGTGTGACACAGCCTGGAAGGCGGCCGCCTCTATGAGCGAGAAATTTCCATGTATCACCACGTTTTACTTCCTGTTCAGGTTATAGACATATTTGACAATTATTATAATGGAGTAGGATGTGGTAAGGAACAGGGAAGCATTTTAGAGGTAATATACTCAAATTTGCTCGGAAGAAGGGTGAGGAAACGATTTTAGGAAAACCACCCTCAGTAGACCAGACCCTGTCATAAGAACGCCAGTCTAACACGAGAATGATGCCCGAGCCATTTGACCCCTTAAACGGGTTGTATTTAATTATACAATTAATTATTTAAAATAGAGTTAATGCCAAAATAAAGTTGAAATATCTCCACAGGCCTCTTTTTACTTAGTTTTATTAATATAAATTAATTTGTGAAAATGTGACAAGCTCATTTTCAACGAATTATCAAGCATATTTTCTACGAAACCAGACTTTGTGAAAAAAAAAAGTTTTAAATTTAGATTTCCTCTAATAAATACAGTTTTTTTTACAGACTTACAACATACAATTTTAAGATATTTGAGAACTAGTAACAAGTTTTCCTTTTTACCTTGAGATAAGAAATTTCTTAATTTTCTTTACCCTCTTTCTTATTGACATGACAAAGTTTGATTATAGTTGAAAGGTGAAAGGAAGTACAAGCATAGACAATATAGAAAGGTAGTTCCAGAAAAGACACAAACCATTATTGTATTTTAAGTCGTGTGGCCTCACTACTATTCCGACCAATGCAGCCACCTTAATGGTTTCCCAATATCTCTCCAATAAAATGTGGCACACTCCTCTTAAATTAAATAATCCTTATCATCTAGATGTGGATAGCTTTGTAAGTTAATAATACGTGGTGAAAGAGAGGGTTCATTGATTTGTAGTTGACCGATAAGAACGACCCCGCTGAAGATCCGGTCGGTAATATCACACATTCCCATATCTTACCATCTGTCATGAGTGCACACGCGGTCTAAAATAAAAATATCAACATCATTTATCCTGATATACCAGTAACGGGTAGGCTAGGGCTCAAATCCTGGCCGTGTGTAATTAAGGTGGTTTCCCTTAAATGGCTTAATTCTATTCTTACCGGCAAATGGTGGCACATTTTATGTCAGTTTTGCCTTTTTTAAACCTTACCACGTGATTGTCGTGTATAGTACAGCATATTTGTGTACAGTCAAGATGTCTAGTGAGACTTGATAAAAAAAATCAAATAGTTACCACCAGTTGAATCTTATCTTCTTTAACCATGACTGATGAAAATGACTTCATTCCATTTAACTGACGAGTGAATTGATAAACAAAGGGTGCATGTTTGAATAACAGGGTGCAAAGTCCCGGGTTTGTTTCCCCAAGAGTATGTATAGTTGGGTGAGAAGGAGAGGGGCAGGGGTAGGGCTGGAATTACATCTTGTCAGCTCCACGGCAGCCATTTTGGAACTAGGTCATGTGAGTCCTGCTCTTAGCTTAGCCTACAACAAGATATCAACTGTTTCGTATCATCAGGAGTAACATCACTTCGCGAGGTTGTGTTTGTGTTTATTATTAAGCCCATTCTGATTATAATAAAATTTAAACAATACCTATATATATTTATTTAACATTTGGAATATTTTCGTGCACTCTATAAACTTTTTTGTTATTATTATTATTATTATTATTATTATTATTATTATTATTATTATTATTATTATTATTAGCACCGCGTCTTACTACCCGTTCGGGTTACACGCACTTACGCTAATGTGTAATGGTAGGGTGATTGTGAGATGAAATGGAGGACCTACGGTTTAACGTGGAATCCGAACCACGGTGGAGGCCTGGCATTCTCCACATTCACAAGATGTCTTGTCAGAGGTGAAGGAAGGGTTTGGTAATCAGAACAGTAACAACTTATAACATAATTATACTATTCACTCAAACCTAACGGTAATAATTTAATGGGTGAAAAAGATATTTCATTCATAATATTTAATTACTTGCAAGGTTTATATGCACTTGAAAAAAGAACAAATCTGAAAATATCATGAAATTTTATGTGACATATAAATTTAGGAATAAATCAAAGAAGTTTAGAAATAATCATTGGAGTTTCCTAATAATTTTGCAATTATTTTTGAAATACCAATCTAAAGAACATAAATCAGTGTAAACTATTAGCTTTTATCTAAAATACATATTGTTTTTCAAAAAGCGTTGAAATATTTGGTCTTTAATGTTGCTTGTGTTAAAAATTTAATATTAAACAGTGGAAACTGCCAGATTTTTTTCATGACTTTGCATATAGAGTACGGGAAAAATTCAAATGTGTTTTGGTATGGAAATACTGGAAAAGTTAAAGAGTTTAAAAACATGTGTGTCAACCCTGAGCCACATATAACTACCTATTTTAGATATACTAGGATTCTAATATAATATTATAGCCAATTGTACGTATTATCCGTTGAACAGTTAGACGAAATATCGAGATCATTTACTATTACTAACTGATGACGGGAAGGTTGGAGTTTGAAACCTACCCGGGGCATTGAGGGTATTATTTTCTAAATGGTTTCCCACTCTCCCTTTATGGGAATAAGAATACATTTCCTCTAAAATATACCTCTTCCTCTACCCCTAATTAGTGTAACTAGAAATTAATAGATCCCAGCTGGGTGTATACAAAATTTAGATAAAGATTAGTAGATTTTAAGGTTTTTTGTGATATTTATCTTTGGCTCAACATTGTTTACACTGCAGGTTTTTTAACCCTTGTTCAGGATATACACATTTAACTAAATTAATTGAACAGGGACGGAAAAGGTATAGCTTGAACGAGATGTGCCCCTATTTGACAGAAGATATGATGAAAAATCATCTAGGAAAAAACATCCTCAAGACACCACACCTTGATATGCGCCCCTACCATCACCAGTGAAGATTACTAAACCAGACCCACTTCGGTGACCACATGGTCTAAGACGCTGGTTTCACTATAGACTAGAGTGCTGATGATAGGGAGATTATAGTTCGATCCTTGTTGGGTGTACTGTGGTTTTTTCCCTAAAGGGTTTCTCACTCTTTCCCCTCACAAATTAGGGTACACTTCTTCTAAATTAAACCTTCCTCAGCCTTAATCCATTAGCATAATCAATTCATAAGCGTATAACCCAAATGGGTAGTAAGACGTGCTACTAAAAATACTAGACCATCTTGACTTTTAGTACACTCGGGATTTGTCCCAACCACATTAAGGTTATGAGAAGTACATTCTAACGCTAGTATCAGAATTTACACTATTTAAGATTTTAGAAAAAATAAATATTCAATAAAACATAATAACAGGCACTTTGATAGAAAAAAATTAGGAAACAATCTATTTGCACACTATATTATTATTATTATTATTATTATTATTATTATTATTACCCAATCGGGTTATACGTACTTACGCTAATGTGTAATGGCAGGGTAATTGTGAGATGAAATGGAAAACCTACAGTTTAACGTGGAATCCGAACCATGGTGAAGGCCTGGCATTTCGCACATTCACAATTTGTGATTAATACACGTCTTGTCAGAGGTGAAGAAAGGGTTTGGTAATCAGATAAAACTGTGCCGGGACCGAGGATTTGACCCCAGACCCCAGTACAGAAGTCTGACACCTTACCTCTAGACTGCCAGGTCACCCACACTACATTCAAACCACAGCCATTCATTGTCAAAACTTTCGAGAGTTAACAAAATATGTAGTAAGGTTCATGTACAGTACTATGGTCTTTTTAGGGTTGTCAACTTGAAATATTCTTTGTAAGTTGAGAGCTGCTTTTAGTCACATTTGAAATGAATGGGATATTTTTTATTTTATTTTTATTATTTAGCACCGCGTCTTACTACCCGTTCGGATATACGCTTTAAGTACTAATTACGCTTATGGATTAGGAATTGGGAAGGTTGAATTAGAGGAAGTGAACCCGAATTTTCGTGGAGGAAGAGTGGAAAAACATTTAGGAAAAACCACCCTCAGTTTCACCCGACCGAGATTCGAACCTCGATCTCCCCGTCCTCAGCAGTTGAGCTCAACACGACTAGCGCGTTAGCCGACTACGCCGAATGAGATATAAACCATAGTTAACAAAAAACTTCCGACCTTCTACAATATTTTATTTACTGTTGCCTATACACAAGTATTTACTCATACTAACTTATCTTTTTTTACATATAAGTTTTTACAAGTGGACACGCGGTCTAAATGTTATTTCATTTAGTCATGGATTACCAAGCTATGGGGAGGTCCAGACTAGACTTACAGCCGAGTGTACTGAAATTGCTAGTTCATAAATAATTTGGCAATTCCCTTCTACTTAAATTTGTGTACATCTCCTTTAATATTTTCTTTCTTCGTCCCTATAACATTGGGGTAATTTATATTCATAAGCATATAATTCAAAAATGTCGTGAGTTGCAGTGGAAAGTATTAAATTTACAAACTCGTATACTATCCCCCAATCTCACTTCTATCTCCAACCACATCCCCCAAACCAAAACATCAATTTTTACATTTTAAAGGAGATAGAATAAAATGTACTTTATTATTTACAAGAGGCCTACTCTTTTCAACTGTCGTAAATCAATATCGACGTTGTGCTGGGGGTTCGGGGTGCAATCCTTGGTCCTGACACAGATTTATCTAATTACCAAACCCTTACTTCACCTCTGACAAGACATCTTGTGAATGTGGGGAATGCCAAGCCTCCACCGTGGTTCGGATTCCACTTTAAACTGTAGGTCCTCCATTCCATCTCACAATCACCCTACCATTACACATTAGCGTAAGTGCGTATAACCCGAACGGGTAGTAAGACGTGGTGCTAATAATAATAATAATAATAATATTATTATTATTGACGTTCGTAAACTATGTGTTGCACCAGCCGGTGCACGAAACGTACTTGCAAACTAATGTTGACACCATAAGCATGCGTTAACCATCCATTGCTGTGGATACATTAATATACACTCCCTGGCATGTTATCTTGTAACACATACTGGCGTGGGTATAGTAGAGTTTGAGTCAAGTGACGTCAGAGAAGAGCTATATGCTCTTCCCACGTTACCAAATTAATCCTCTAAACATTTTTAAATTTTGAGCATTTATTGTGCACTTTTGAAATAGGTGTGTTTGCTATTTGCCGTCTACGAAAATACAGGCGTACATCCCTTAAATCCATATTTCCTTAATCTTATCCCATTATTATAAATGCGTATAGGCCAGGCTTGTATCGTACAATTTTATATTAAGGATATTTTAGAAAATAAAAACTTACATTTTCGCCGCCAAAATTGACAACATTTTAAAATTTCTTTAGTGTTATTTTTTTGATTTTGATATTTCAAAAGTAATAGCTTCATATCACGTGACTAAACGTATGAATGGGTGTGAGAGTAGATCTAGTAGCTTTTATGTTTATAAATAGAATAGTGATCTAAGTTACTCCTTAGTCAAAGTAATTAAGGAAGATGATGGCACCAAGAAAAAAAACCTACCTACTTGCTATTATATGAATTGCCTATTAAAATGTTAAACCGCTAACGCGGGTTTAAAGCAATGTTACAAATGTTCCTCTTTTTATTTTCTAAGGCCGGTTTGATGTACCGAGGGTAATTTTTCCTAAACCATTTTCCCACTCTCTCTCCACGCAAATGTGGGTAAATTTTCCCTAAGTTAAACCTTACTAATTCTTAATACATTAGTGTAAATAGTACATAGGTGTATAGCGCGAACTGCTAAAAAACATTTCTTTAGAATAGGGTTTTGCGTCTCCAGCTAGCGAGACAAATTTGACACCTATTTTTATATTACTATCTGCCCTGCATACACACATACTAGAGTTTTAGTTTTATTGTATACATACATTTAAAAAACAAGAAACATCTAGAATTATTTTAAACTCTTTTAATTTTTTTTTTCAATTTAAATACTTGATTGTGGGTATTTTATATGAATATTTTCGTAAATAGGCCCTATTACTTCAAGTATTTTGCTAACAGACATAAACATTTGGGAAAATATCAGCTCCTAAATGTTTTTAACATACGTTAATGATTTTAAACACATATCCACAATCAGCTACTATAGACCCACATCAATGGGCATTAAACATAGGGTTCTTTTGGTCTACTGGTCTACTAGCTTACCAGTTTCAAGGAAGTCAGGTTCAAATTTTAACCAGATGTACAAAGGGTTGTTTTTACTAAATATTTTACACGTTTCCGTCACTCAAATGATGGTACATTTCCGCAGAATGATATCTGCCCTACCCCTTAGCCACTAGCGTGATTAAAATGTGCATATACCAGAAGGCGTAGTAAGACGTGCTGAAAAACAAAAATATGGAATATTTCTAAACAAATATGTTTCTGTAGAATGTGTGTTACCCACAATACGCTCCGAATGTGTACATTTGGCCCTTATATTTGCTCAAGTTTGAGACCACTCCTATAGAATGATGGGCGAGGTTTCATTTCAATGTGTGGAAAAGAATGAATGAGCTTCTTTGAATGAAGAATCAATCTAATTCACAAAATTCATTCCTATTGGTGTTCCTGAGTATTAGGCGATCATATGTGAGAAGAATGTATATAAGCTCACTGTTCACAGTCAAAGTGGGTGAGTAGAAGCCACTATACGTATTATTATTAACACCACGTCTTACTACCCGTTCGGGTTGTACGCACTTACGCTAATGTGTAATGGTAGGGTGATTGTGAGATGAAATGGAGGACCTACAGTTTAACGTGGAATACGAACCACGGTGGAGGCCTGGCATTCCACACATTCACAAGTTGTGATTAACACATGCCTTGTCAGAGGTGAAGGAAGGGTTTGGCGATCAGATACATCTGTACCGGGACCGAGGATTGAACCCCGGACCTCCAACACAGAAGTCCGACACCTTACCCCTAAGCCGCCAGGTCACCAAGCCACTATGAGTTGAGGACCTTGTAAGTTGTCAGGAGCATAACAATAATACTCAGCACCGTGTCTTACTACATCAGAAACATAATGTGTGATTGTATTAATGAGTATTAGCGATTCAGATGTTAGTTAAAAGGTATGTTTGGTGTCCGTCCACAGGTAGAGTGGGCGGTGCAGCAGGCGGGCTTCAAGAGGGTGAAGAGGGGGTACAAGCCACTCCGCGTTGAGAACCTGGTCCGCAACATGAGACCTCAAGAGGACCCTTCAGACCCTTACTTCCCCTTCCAATGGTATCTGAAGAACACGGGCCAGAACGGTGGCAAGGCCAAACTAGACCTGAATGTGGAGGCTGCTTGGGCCCAGGGAGTCACCGGCAAGAACGTCACTACCGCCATTATGGACGATGGTAAGTGGCTTCATACTCATTTATTATTCTCAATATATAATTGATTTTTTTTTCCTTCAAGTAAAAGGTAGTGAGTTTAATGTTTTATTTTCCTTTGATGGGGCAACTATAGGAGCAGAAAGTGAAAGTTTGTTATTCCCCCCGCCCCCCCCCACCCTAACTTTATAAGATACAAACATTTTAAATGAAATATTAAAACATGTCAAGTATTCTGAACAACTTTGCTTACTTGCAGATTTCGCAGTTACTTTGCTTGTATTTACCATTATTGGAGATGTCGGTGTTTGAAACCCAGCTTATTTTTACTAAGTATTTTTGACAATAAACTGTTTCTCACTATTGCAACACGAATATATGGGTACATTTCCTCTAAACTGTAATTCCTTCATGCCTCGCAGTCGCAGTCACATATGACATGCTCTGATGCTCCCTGAAGGAGAGCACAAGAGCAAATCATAAGACGTACCGACCAATTGGTCCCACCGTGCTATTTTCAGAACTACTACATACATGCTGTCGAATTTCATCAAGGTTCTGAAACAAGAGAAAAAACTTATTATTTTATTAGTAATGGGGGGAAATTCATGATTATCCAATTAGTGAAATTAAAAACTGATAGTCCGGACGACATTAGGAAGACCTAGACATAGATGAGAGGACAATAATTAGAATGGACCTGAAATAGATAGGGTGTAATTAGGTTGAGTGGATGTAACTATTTCAAGATAAGGATAGGATGTAATTAGGTGGACTGGATGTAGCTAGCTCAAGATATGGATAGGATGTACTTAGGTGGACTGGATGTAACTAGCTCAAGATAGGGATAGGTGGCGTACTATTGTAAATGCAGCAATTAACTTTCGAGTTCCTAATGTCATAGAATAATTAAGCTCAGAAGCGCATTAGAACGTGACGCTAAAAAATTATACACTCTTCATATTATTACAAAGTATATAATTATATATATATACACTTATATGCACAATGCATTTCTATACTTATATGCACATTATATAATGTATACTTAAATACACAGTGTAGGCCTATACCCTTACACAAGGTCGAAGTGGTTGGGGGTTCAAACTCAATTCCTCCCATCCTCTAAATTTACTACTACAATTACTACTACAATTACTATTTATAATAATTGTAATGCCTTATTGAGGTTCAAACAAAACAAGAAAATAAGAGTTATTCGCTTGTTATCACCATTGTAAAGTTAAAGTAAGTTTAATAAAACTAGGTTGAGACTGGATTCATTAGCCAGGAAACAAAGCTGAGTAGACTATGACAAAATAGTAGAAGTAAGGGGAGTAGGAAGCGTTAGTGAATGTGGAGATAACTGTTGAAGAGGGAAGATATTTGACATTAGGAAACAAACAAACGTTTCAACTGGAAACTGTTCGAATGGTAGTTTGGAGAATACGTCGCAAATGAATCGACAAAGAAGAAACACTTTGAAAGCGTGTTATGTTAGAAGGGGTCAAGGGGTGCTCGGTTCAGCTATAGCTCTCAACCCCCCCCCCCTCACCCCACCAACTGCTTGAAGTTTACGGAAATATACACAATAGTGGTTTTAGAACACCCTACTTGAAGATAAGTGCGTGTTATAAATAGTGTGGTGTGTGAATGATTTTAGTTTTGCTGATTAAGTGTGAAATGTAGACTAGTATTAATTAGTTATTTGTTGTGTAAGTTAAAGTGATAAACTCTATACCAAATATTACATTTTGTTTTCTAAGTCAATACAACGAATTTCAGTGGACGAACAAACCAAACTACCTTGCTTTCACTTTTAGTAGGAAAAGCCTTTTAGAAATTACAAACATTTTTTTGCTGTCAAAATTGATAACAGTTCACTATTTTATCAGTGTTGATGTTGACTACGGATGTGGGGGTAAGAAACCGAGAGCACCAAGATACGTAATTATGGCTGAAGGGAGCAAGGAGGAATTTGGAGGAGAAAAGAGAGGACTGGGCCAAGGTGGAGGGAGAGAGGTGGTGGGAGGAAAGGAGGTGGTGGAGAGGCTTATGCTCCAAATAAACCAAGAGAGTGGCTGAAAGCTGTTTATGATAATGATGATTAATGTTAGTTTGTAGGTATTAATATAATCTATAACTATGACTGCTGCAGATAATATGATTTGGCATTTGAATTTGTGAAACAATTTTAAGTAAATTTTAACACCAAAAAATGTGTCTAACTCTCGGAATCTGATTGTAGACAGGGTTGTCGGAAGGTCAAGTTGGTTGCCAAGGAAACAAACAACCTCATATTCTTCTCCTGGTCATAGGTCACTCTCTCAATAATTCTTTGTCTCCTAGACAAAGGAGTAATTTGGGTCAGAGGCCGTGGAACCTTATTTGTGTATGGTGGAGTAGCAATTGGCAAAAAGGTTTGGGGGGAAATTACCCTCACTCAATCACAAGGATCTCTGGGGGCCCTCATCTGACACACGTTTGACGATTGGATGCTTCTAAGCTATTGGAATGCTCCTGATATAGAATTTATTTGAAAATTGTTCTTGCTTATAATCTTTAAGAAGTGATATTACATTAGAAAATCTTTTTGAAATTGTGATGCTCCTAGAAGATATCTAGAGCCTTAATGAACTATTTGGAATTTTTTTAAATCCTATCATATACGAGAAAATAAAAATAAGCGTGAAATAAAGCAAGAGGGAGAACATTTATTTAAGGAGGATAGATTCTTTTCAAGAAGCAATGCCCTCCCACCCCCCTTTGAAGCCGCATTCACTCCCGTTATGATACCATTTTGACCTTTATTTAATGTCTATTTTGGGAGAGCAGATTATATGTTAGTTTATAATTTAATTTTAAACAAATGTATATCACTTAAAGTATTTAACCTGTGCCCTTAATTACCATCCAATACACTTCAGAGAGCTTCTAGAAGCATTTAAAATTTGTCATTTTTCTTTTCTTATGGCAGTCGAAATTTTTCCCAGGCTATGGCCTTGATCTTTCATAAACAATATATAATTATTGTCTTAAATACTGTGTATATTGTATGATTATATATATAGTATGATAAATATTCCACTATACATTACAAATTAGAATAATTATAACGGCTTTAAAAAAATCCCATCAAATATACTCCATCAAAACTTAACTCCGTTTTCTGTAATATAATTTACTAGCTCTGTGACCATATTTAAAGTTGATAATTCATGTAAAATATATTACTCACATAAAGAAACTGTTACACCTTTAAGTAACTGTTTAAATTATGGTAATAAGTCTAGTGGGAAAACTACATTATTTTATTCTTATCCATTGTGTTAATAGATTAGTATATTTTTAAAATATTTATAAGCACTATTTTATAACTTGAAAATTAAATATATAATTAAATTGATTCGGTTACATTAAGTTAGCTAGTGTATTAGTAAATTAATCTAGCTAAATTATTATAAAACCACCGTGGTCAACTAAATTTATAATAAATGTTACTTAATTTTTATTTTTTTCGAATACAAATGTAATTATAAAATGACTCTCAATATAATGGTTTATTGGAGGTGGGGGAGTTTGGATTTAATTCTCGGGTTGGTACAATAGGGTTAATTATCGAAACTCATATTCATATAAATCCGAGTATCTTGGTATTGAAAGGTACCAAAATCTTAAAAAAAGTCATTAAATAAAATATGAACGCTTCTTGGTTCAATAGAAACCAACGAGTAATTTATTTCATATGAACACTAGACTTCATTGGTTTAACGTTGATTGTTGAGATTTGAAACACTCATTGACGAGACTGTAGATGGAGAAACAGGGACAGAGACTAAGCAATAATAATAATTACGTCATCTATTTTTAATTCTTAGTATTTTCCGATTGACCAAACATTAAAGAAATATGGCGTTGCCTGTCAATCGTTTTTTACGTGACGCAGAACATAGGAAACTTTATCGGTAATAGAAATTGCGTTTGAAGACAGTATCATTTCTTACAAGCCATTTTTAATAAACGAAAAATCGATAATAAATTTTAATGTTATATAAATATTGAATTTTTTTGTAAAGTGCTTAAAGCATTACTCAATAAACTAAAATAATTTTTTCCAATAATATCCCCAGCGGTTGTTTCCATTCTGGTCAAGAGCCATGACCTAGTTCTCAGACAGTGCAAAAACCAATATCCTAGGGCCGACTCTCCTCTAACCTAGATTTTCTCTGTTGTAATCTCCAGGAGTATTTGCTGTCAGTGAAGATTACTCTGTAATCCCTTGTTGAGCTTCTCTTAAACACACACGCACGCACACAGGGGTATAGTTCACGTCCCGATACGGACGTGCAGATTCTGGCTGTCACTGCCACTTACCGCCCGGTAAGCTTCCCCACTTTGGTTCATGTTTTATCTCTGACAAGGTCAAAGTTCACCCTCACGGTCTGAGACGAGCACTGTAATTCTCTTTCATGCCCACATTACTTATTCGTCGTTTTATTGAACGTTTTTCAAGCAGATTGTGTCACCTGACTTCACTGTAATGTGTCAACTCACTATGTTCACGTCCAACTTCTTCAAAAGCTTAAGAAATTCGGGTTTACTAAATCTCCCTACAGTAATAAATTTTAGCATAAGAAAAGGACTATACTCTATGTCTTGGTCCATTTTACAAACGAGTGAACCTTTTTTATTAGACAAAGTGGGGCTGGTTTGGGTATGTTATTATTATTATTATTATTATTATTATTATTAGCATCGCGTCTTACTACCCATTCGGGTTATACGCACTTACGCTAATGTGTTGAAGGACCTACAGTTTAACGTGGAATCCGAACCACGGTGGAGGCCTGGCATTCCTCACATTCACAAGATGTCTTGCCAGAGTTGGGTATGTTCGAAGATTATTATTAAAATGAGGGTTTGGGTGAAAGAAAGAAGTGAACACACAAGAAGAAATTATTTATTTGCCAGCTATCAAAAGTTATCATTTTATCTCTAAATTACCCACCACACTCGATTAGTAGACAAATAAATCTCTTTTAGATATATTTAGAACTTTCAGATGCTTAAACATATCATTTCCTCCGACAGTTCCAAATACCTATTATGTCCCGATGCTGAATAATTGAGGACGATATTCATTAATTTAATTAATACACTAAGTATTTTCTATCGTAGCTAGCTCATTTAATTTCTACCATTTATTTTTACAAAAATTAGTGATTTCATGATAATTATGCATGTGGGTAAATTATTCGATGGACTACATGTTTTTTCTTGTATCAGGAATATGTTCTAATTAAACAATATTATTATCCACTGAACAAAACTGAACTGATACTAAGTTTGTTTGTCCTCTGACGAACACCGCGTCATGTATGCTATGTGCAATAGAAAGTGTATTGTAATAAAAAAAAATATCATCATGGTAAATTGGGCGATAATTCTTAGTGGCAGCTATATGGGGTCTGTGTTTGTGAATTCAAAATTGTGTAGATACTCGGTTGAATAAATTGGTCACCTTTATAATTCTAAAAGTTCCATAGGCTGTTCTAAATTAATGAGAAAACCAACACGAATCAAACAAATGCCAAACATTATTTTTACCAAATATTTGTAAATAATCAATAAGGTTTTAATGATCTCTTATATAAAACCTGGTTGGTGAGCTATTTAATGCAAATAGGTTCTTTCATCAATATTTACCAAATTCTGAAAATTGAAAAATGACACCTGGACACGGGAATCGAACCCGGGACCTTCGGCCTAGTACGCCACTGCTCTTTCCACTGAGCTATCTAGGATTCGTCCCGTGCCCATGGTCATTCCTCACTCATAGTTTAAGGCAGAGTCTAATGACCATGGGCACGGGACGAATCCTGGATAGCTCAGTGGTAAGAGCAGTGGCGTACTAAGTCGAAGGTCCCGGGTTCGATTCCCGTGTTCAGGTGTCATTTTATCAATTTTCAGAATATGATATCTTTGAGGTAGTATCCTCTCTAAAATGCATTAACAATAGCTTCGGCTATTTGTTTCATCAATATTTACCAAGTTTGCTTGTGGCTGTGGAACTTTTATTTAACCTTCCAGTGTATGTCATTAATTAACTAATTGAAGTACCAGGAAAGTGCATTAGTTAAACCTAGTATCTAAAACAAAATTTTGGTTTTAAATCACACTACTTTAAGGGCTCAGCTGCATCAGAAGTGCACTATCAATATTTTGATATCTAATTTGACAAATTTTCAAAGCTCAAATTGGTATGAAACCGCACCCTTGTTATGTATAGTGCATTAGCTAGTAACATCGGATGTTTATACTGTCACAAGTGTGTATTAATCTACCAACATACTGTTTGTAATAACTAACTTTGTTTACTAAACGGGTATTGAGATGTCATGTTCGGATTGATTGGATCAATTTTATATGATCGTGATCGTGCTGATAAACCTGTGTTGCAACATAGAGTGTATAAAACCAGTGGCAAATAAAGTTGATATGTACAGTATAATATAGTGTTCGAAAAGTGCAAATATCGCGAGTTTTTATGGAGGTGTACAGCTAGAAAACGTGACGTTTTGATACATTTAAAAACGATGGGTGGAACAATGTTAAACATTTGAATCCATGCATAAACCGAGAATAATATAACTTAAGAAACATATCATGATAAAATTATGTCATACGAAAAGTTTCTAGGAACCTGACTTAAGTTGGGACTGTATTTCTCTAGTTTTTACAGCAAAACAATTTTTGGTCAAAATAAATGAAGATTTTTTCCAGTAGAAACAACGTGTTTAATTTTCTTAATATGGTTGTTACAACATTAACACATATCTATCAAAGGTGTCTTGGAATTTAATGACAGGTTTATATTTACTTAAAAAGATTTTATCATCTAATGCCACTATGCTCATGATATATATTCAACAATTACATTTTATATCCCCACGTAAGAAGAAAAACTCTGATGCTTGTTATGCCGCAATATTTAATCTATTTTTTTTTATAAAATTGCATAAAATACCGTCCTTAACTAGCATTAGATACACTCCCACCTTAAAAATGAACCAAAACTTTAAGTACTTTAATAATCACAGTAGAGAACACTAAAATAATGTAACAAACCATAAATGATTTTAGGCAACGTATTCTTGTCTATGTACTAGGAAAATGGGAGCATTAAATATAATTTTCTTCTAGTCAAACCTTCCTAGAATATTTTTCAATATGTGGGTCGAATAAACATATTATTTATTAACAATCAAAAATAAAGGAGTAAAATAATAAAGGCTGGTTAAAATATCTAGGTCTTTCAGTAGTGAGATACAACTCTAATATTGCTCCTCTACATGCCCAAATAAGATAAATTATGGTGGGATACTACTTGGATGTAAGGTAGAATTATATTCATATGCTAAATATGACTTAGAGAAGGTTAAAGCAATAAAAGCAGATGTAAAGTAGCTGAATGCCAGATCCATCCTACAAAGGGGAAGTATGATCATGACTTTCTTACAAATCCAAGGGTAAAAATATTTTATATTATATTCCAATGGCTAGAGATTGTATACTTTAACAATTTTTTTTAATAAAACTGGTCTAGCACAATAGGTTTTGATTTAAATAACTGTTATTATTGGATACTTGAAATTCCGATACATAATAGGAGCTTTATATACGAGCTATTATGGGCAGCTGAGTTTCTAACTGAAGGGCCCATCTGTTGACAATCTGGCGAGAACATAGACTGTTGGAACGTGGACTGCAAGAGGAATGTGTGGTAAACAGAATGAACTGTTAGAGGAAATAATTGGATGAAAAATTGATATTATGTGTGTATGATAAACTAAGTAGAAAGAGAAATATATTTTTATGGAAGCCTGACACTGTGGTCAAGTGTGGTAGATGGGTAAAGGGGAGTCATGGAGTAGGCTTAATACTATGCCCAACAACTAAGCGGTTTGTGAGATGATATGGGTTGGTGTCGTCTAGATTTATATGGATACGTATCAAAATATTCATAGAATTATGTTGGTTGCTGGTTATGCTCTGGTAGAGGTTGAATATGAGAATGTGAGAGTTGTGTTTTGGAATGAGCTAAATTAAGTTTTTAATGCATATGAAATAATTATCTTGCTAGCAGATATGAATTGATGGGTGGGTACCCAAAGAAAGAATTCATAAAGTGTTAGGAAGGTATAGCGATGAAGGGGTCAGTGAGAATGGTGTGTTTAAAAAGGTTGATTTGTATCAAAAACATGGTTTAAGAACAAGCATATTTTATTGTATAAATGAAATAGGGGGGATTCAAGAACAATGTTATATTTTGTGATAAATGATGAGAGTCTTAGAAGTTTAGAAGAGAATACTATATCTCTGTGTGGAGCCGAATTTAAAAGGGATCACTTCCTAGTGATATCAGTCGTTGAATTAGGTAGAAATTTTATGACGAAGCAGTGCAAGAGTATTAAGCAAGTAAGAGCAAAAAGTGAAGAGTAACAGGATAAAAGTATGGGCTAAAGGCTAGCTTTACAAGAGCAGAATGTTGAAATAAGTGCTAATGATATAGAAAGTGCTTGCAACAGAATAAAAGAGGCGTGAAAGATGCATGGGAATGAGATTACAAAGGAAATGCTTAAGTGTGGGGGTATGTTCCGTTGGCCAGAATGGGTGAGTTGATCAATGTGTGTCCTGGGATTTCAAATTTTCTCTAATGACTGGAAGAAAGCTGTCATTGTTCCGTTGTACAAAGGCAAACGCAGTAATAGTGAATTTAAGAATTATTTCAGTATTTTAGGCAAATATTTTGGGAGAGTCTTAATTGAGAATGCGTGAAAAACTGCGGAAATGATTTGGGGTGTGCAATGTTATTTACAGAGAGGTAGAGGTTGCATTGACCAGATGTTTGCATTGCATCAAGTGTTAGAGAAATATATGGAATTAATTAGGAAAGCTTGTTGTGTTGAGCTGGATAAGGCGTAAGATCGTGTGAATAGGAGAAAGTTATGGAATGTTATGAGAGAGATTATGATTTGGATGCATGATTAGTAAATGAAAATATGGCTGTGTACGATGGAACTAACGTGTGTGTTAAGGTGGATGGAACTTTTAGCGGACGGTTTGACATTGAACAAGGTTGTGTTTTGTCTGCATGGTTGTTTAATATTTTAATGGATGAGGTATGCTTGTGAGAACATGGTTGTAATGTCAAATGAACAATGATGATGGAGAGTGCTTCTATATGCTGTAATGTGGTTTGCCTCCCTTTCATGTATTTCCTTGTATATTTTTAATTTTTAAAATATTTTACCATTTATTATTTATTTTGGGTGAATTAAAATGTGTTTCAAAGTTCGTCCATGGCTAAGTTGTCACGTATAACAAATAATATTTGTTTTAACTATAATGTAATATAATTTATGCCCATCCACAATAATATGAAGAGAAAATCATCTAGCGTTGTTTAAAACAATTAAATTAAGGAATTTAGTATTATGGATGAACACTTACCTCTTAATTACACACATTTATATTTCTAAGACGTTTGTTGACACTTTATTTATTTTCGGGTCGACGATCATTACTCAAGACATCGTCTGGACTTGCGACAAGTGAATAGCGCGTCTCGTAAGTAAGGAGTTGATAAAATAATTAAGAAAATAAAAGCAATTCTATACTAGCGGGCGTTTCAAATATGACAGATGGAAGTAAACATTTTAATTCCTTTTAAAATATTTTTCATGTTCATTGCTCTTAATTTTAAACTTTTATATTAAATAAAATGTTATATTAATCCATAATTCATGGCCAACATTTTTGCCTTTATTGTAGTGTATGAACATTCTATTTGGTCTTGAAGAAAATAACGTTTTTTAAATTTTATTCTTGGAGAATGTTTGGAGAAGATTAGGGCCTTCTTCTTCAGAGTCCTTAAAATTTGAAACCAAATCTGTATGATTCTTTAACTAATTTGTTTTAAAAGTGGTAACCCACTTTAAATGTGCAATACAAATATCTCAATAAAAATATGAGAGTCCAGATAAGAACTAGAGCCTAGTAATATCCAGAAACTGTGAATTGTGTGAAATGATGAAGAGGAAACAAATTTCCTACATTTTATTGTTTTTCAACATATTTTATTGGTGATAACCAGCCAAATTTTTGACTATATTCCCCCCCCTTATCTTTCTTTCTCATCAGTAAGCCAGGATTTATTTTAAACTATCATAAAAGACTAAACATATTCAGATACTTTATCTATTCAAGAGCATTAATTTTATGTTAGCTTGTAAGACTAGAATTGTAATTAGGAAATGACGTCCATAGGTGGGATTGGGATGTGAACACAATTAATTAATAATGAAACCACCAAGAAACTTACAGTAATTATGTTTTTTTTATTTTAGTTTAAATAAATACAATTATTCATTCAGTGATTAATTTTATTAAGATTGTTCATTGTTTTATTATATGTATTTTCTTTCAACTCCTGTATATATTTTGAGCATATCATTGTTGTAGGTAGGGTTATGCCATTAATAATAATATTGATATAACATCGTCCAAAAAGCGTTCCTAACACAGCCAGTGGACTCGAGTTTTAGGAGTCATCGTGACACTGTCAAGAGTTAGTCGAGCCAAAGGTTTTTTTTCCTCTCCTAAATGTAATTCCGAGGAGTTGTGCCAACCAAATATAGTTTAAACCCCACACACACTATTTTTAATATAAATTATAATATAATACATAGATAATTTTAAGAGTAATCGTCTGTACCCCGTTTTAAGTGAGATTGTACAAGAATGCTGATGATGCAGTATTAATGGTTGAGAATGAAAGTGATTTGCAGAATGCATTAAATCCAATGGAATGGGATAGCTAAGAAATGTACTTGTAAAAACTCGTTTGGACAGAGTGAATAATAAATGGCTATTTAAGGAGCGAGTTTGAAAGAGAATACAATAGTTCAATGTGGAATAACCTTGCTACGTTTGTTTGGACATGTTGAGAGGATGAGTATGGAGAGAGTTTTGAAGCAAATAAATTAAGTTAAGGAGTTTGGATCAAAAGGAAAGGGTAGGACATGAAAGACGTGGCTAAATATTATAGACGAATGGGTGGAGAAAACAAACATTATCAGTTTTAAGAATAAAAGAGCATGTATGGCTCGGTGTATGGAGCTCACCTTGTAAGAGTTATTGTGTATAACCCAAACGGGTAGTAAGACGCGGGGCTAATAATAATAATAATAATAATAATAATAATAATAGTAATGAAAAATAAGAATACATTGTAATAATGAAATTTGACCATGTTTTGCAAGATTTTAAATTAATAGAGTAAAATTATACCAAATAATAATTAAATGTGTCCTAGACATCTAAACATAAGCATTGTTTGGTAGTGCACAAGAAGATGTAATGTAGTTCAATGTAAATACTGTTTTACAGCACCAAATTAAAGATATGCTGAATATAAATCCCACAAAAAGGGAGTAAACGTAAAAGTTAAACTTTTAATTGCAATTTCCAAGCTCGTTCGTAGGTTTCCCGCAAGTATTCCGCATGCTTAGCTCTAATTTTGTAACTCCCCAGAGTGAATATTTTCCAAGAGTTATGTATTTGTTTAGCACGTGAAACCATTAAAACATGATTGTATCCAAAGGGCGTTGTTAAAATGGGGGTAATCTTGAAAGGGTTCTCTACGTTTTCTAACTGTTCATAAAAGTTTATTCGTTAAAATTATGCTTAAAAAATAATAATTTTAATGCAATGACCCATTATTATTTCTAACAACAATTTAAAGGTAGCGCTGTATGTTCTCTGGGAAAACTAAGAGAAAGTTTAGATTTAAGGACATTCTATTTTTAGTAATTATTTTAAATTACAAAACTTATGTTAAATGTTATTTAATATGTTAAATAAATTAAGTATTGGTTTAAATAATTTATCATTTTGAATCCATTGACGTTTTATGCCAACATTTTAAATCTTTTAAAAAACTATTATTGGTTTGTACTTCACCAAGCATCCTAAAATGAAAAAATACAATTAAAATAATTAAATTAACTAAAATATTCTCTTTTTTTTGCTTTATCTATCAGCTAAGGATGAGGAGGGCAGTTAGGGAAAATACAGCCACTTTATCTAAGGAGTGAATAGTGTCAAATCAGGTGTGGGAAGCAAAGCCATTTGGCCTGAAAGTGATTCCAATATTGACCTATTACTGGCCATTTAGTATAATTACAAGCTTGACATCTTAGAACACGTGAACAACTTTGTGAGTTAAAATATACATAGGACTGATAATAATAATAATAATAATAATAATATTAACAACATAAATTGGACAACTTATTCACTTGTTATTTCAATCTTCGCTTTGTTAAGATATCCACTTAAATTTATTATTACTCCTTTTTTAAATTTTCCCTTATAAAGAGAATATATTGTAATAGGACAAATTTTCACCCTCTAGATTAATATAAATTTTTAAGCTTTGTGTGTCCATGAACCAAAAAAAGTGAATATCACAATCCTCTCTGTCCCATGTCTATCTGTCTGCCTTACTGTCTCTGCCTACACATCTGAAACGGTTTGATGGATTTTGGTTCAAATATGACGTCCTAGCTATTACGTTACTATAGTTCGGGGTGTTTTATTTTTATTTTCCCACTAGTCTTTAAATTAGTGTTATAACGTTGAATGATTTTTTAGCTTACAATTATTTATAAAATAGATTTAGCGGTAGTTTTTTTAAACATTTTAAATTTTTAGTAAGACGAGATATAATATATTATTTAGAGAAATTAATCAATAATGGATATAAATAAATTTTAATTTTAATTGGTCATACAGAATTTAAATGTTTATAACACTGAAGCCTCCTTAACAAAAATAATATATAAATAGAAGGCCTAAAAATTAAAGAAAAATGAGTCAATAAGAGTGAGTGGTTGGAGTTCAGTTTTTGAATATCTGAGATCAAACATTTGAAAACTCAGATCACACAACTCACACCAGTTGCGGGAGTAAATTTATAGACAGTCATCCTAATAGATTTCATAAATAGAAATGTATATATTCCAAAAAATTTAAAAAAAAAGAGATAGCACACATAAATATAAAAGGACCTAAGGGAATGGTGAGTCATAACATTAAGGAATTCTTGAATTGGTTTTATGTTGATATTTTTCAATTTAACTTGTAATTTATAATGAACATGAAGCGTCCAACCGAGAACTTAGTTAAATTATTCTGACAGCTTCGAACGATCTTAGAAAGTATATTAATTATTTATTATAAACGCCAGAAGTAGAGAACACCATTATATATAGATATAGTTTCTATCTCACTATCTTACAGGTAGAGAAGGTATTGTGATTGTCAAAAAAAATTTAACTCGAGATTTTAATGAATGCCGAAGTTTCATGACCCTCCGAATCCGGAAAAGTCGTTTTTGAATTTCCATCTGTCTGTCTGTCTGTACCTCCAACTAGAATCTAAACTATTTTACCGATCAAGCTAAAATTTGGTATCTAGGGTATTCATAGGGTTGCCCCAAGGGGTTTATGGAATTGAATATCTAACCTTAAAATTAATGGTAGTTTACTGAAGGGCAAAAAGGTAAAAAGTCTATTTTATCAAAATCGGCCCTAACGATCTTTATTAAATTTCATTTTTAAACATTTATAAACATTATGAACAAAGTGGCTACCCTCAATATTTCGGCAAAATAACTTTAAGGGCTCCGGTCTGATACGTAAATTATCTTTTTTTTATGTAATATCTCCTAAACTATTTGATATATGATTTAATTATCATTACAAATATGTAGGTCTTTTTATAATACAAATATTCTATTTGATGAATATTTTTATAAAAGTAATAACTTTCAAGCTATACGTAATTATATATATTTAATTTTTTTAACTTTTCGAAAACAAAAGGTAAAGTATTGCGACCATAAAAATATCTAGGCTGTAATGTTGATGGATGTCAACGTATTCCCACCGAACCTTAAAAAGTGGTCTTTGCAATGCCGTCTGTCTGTGTGTGTATTTAAACTTAAAATTAAGAGTAGTTTAATAAAGGGCGAAAAGAGTAAATATTGATTTTCTCAAAATTTACTCTAATGCTTTTGATTAAAATTCGTATATAGGCGTTGATTAAGATCATAAATAAACTGGCATATACTTGAATTTTAGGCTACTTTACTTTCTCCGCAACTATTTGAAATATTAAATAACTTATCATTGCTAAATTGTCGTACTACTAAAAATAAAAAACTTTATATGAAATATATTTTTTATAAGACCAACAGTTTCTGATATATTAGAAAATATATTAATACAATTTTGTGAGCTTTAGTTGTAAAGAGATACTGCTTAAGTTTTAACGCAATAATTCTCCAATGCCATAGAGTTAAGTAAGTCTCTTAAAAAGTGTATGTTGTTTTTCCTTAAACCTCTTAGGAGAAATGTTTGTACAACAATGATCTATATTCATTTATACTCAATAGTCAATATTTACATTTTTTATTGATCAAAATGTATAAATGAGGAATTTAATAGCAATGCGATGGCATGAAGGTTTGCAACACCTAATAAAATAACGATAATTTTAACCTGAAGTCGAAATTTTAATACGAAGTGTTGACCTTTGTGGACCCAACATTGATCTTTTTTATCGGTCCAAACATACAAATGAGGACATTAATTCTTTAAAAATAAAATTATAAAATTTAAAACCAAGACTCGAAAAAAAAAGTTTTACATAAGTATAGTGCAATTTATGTTTGGATTTGCTAGTTTATATTGTTTCGTTTCACATATATTACGAGTTTTGAATAAATATCTCCATTTTTAAACAATAGGGCAAGAAAGTTCGTGCGGAGTTCCGTACCATTTATTTAAAAGATAAAATACTAGCATAGTTCTAAAAACACTCTTCAACTGTGGTCGTTTACGCATAAATAGCCTAAAAGTTGGCTATAAAATCTTATGCAGAATAAGTTTGAATTATCTTGCCAAAATGAAATGCGTGGAAGATGTTGCTCTAGGGACTACATTGGTACGAGTATAACACACCTAGTAGCTTTACACACACATCACAGTAGTTGCTCAAAGTTGCAACCACCAACCTCTTGACGAACTTGGCGGCGGCACGACGCTCCATAAACAAGACGCGTGTTGGTTAGAGCCCTGAATGAGTTATCCTCCATCTCTGTTATCGCTCTTATATAACACGAACTGGTTGTCTGTGTAATGATACATTCTTACGGTAATCATGTGACCTTTGGTTGGATGAGATACAACGTATCGATAATATCAACACCACCATGTAACAGTAGCGCCACTGGAATGCCGGAAAGCTTGCCTAAACTTCCGAAAACACTTACAATGTTTGAAGTTTCATAATCTTACGAGTGAGGTTGGGGGGATATCAATAATTTTTATAGGTGGGACTATTTTACTTTATGATCCATAATATGGAGTAAAAGCAATTCAAGTCTTCTGTACACACAAAGTTGAAATAAAATATATAGTTAAAATAGCCTTTAGTATTACATTAATTAATATATTTTGGTTCTGTGCATCTTCAAATATTAATTAATTTACTAGGATATATCTATTTTCTAAATAGCTAAAAAGCTAGGATAAACGAGATAGCTTATAAGGTCTCGTATAGTCAGTAGAGTCAGTAGTCGCTAGTCAGTAGTTTTTCAAATCATTTTGCAACTTAAAAAAATATCAGTTAATGCAATTAGTATTTCACTCAAACCAGATAAAATTTTAGAATATATAAAATATGTAATAAAACAAAGACCTTTCATAAAATTGAATCTAATCATCTCATATCAATTAGGCCGTTTATATTTTATAGATAATGTTTATTTATTTTTGGCAAGAGGAACCAAAGTAGAACGAAGTACTCCCCCACTTGCTCATTGGTAGGAAGTTGCCATTTTGTATGGGCTATCCAACTTTTGTTTTTGTAAGAGTGCACATCTTGAAATAACTGATATCAGTATACAGTTTACGAACTAATGTAAGTATCTCTAGAACAAACACAACACGTACTAACCAAGTCTTTAATCAAACATGCATATATTTAGCAATCTGAACATAATGCATGGCTTACAAACTAACTCAAATATAAAATAGACACAGCCTGTATTACCCAGGCCCACCAGCCGTTAATTCATCACGGCAAAAGGTAAGTCCCTATTTCATCAACTACATTTGTTGGCCAATATAGGGAATAAACCCGGGAATTTTATTTTGGTAGACAGTTTTCTACTCTAAAATGTATACGGTGAGGTAATGTGTAAAAATGGTGAATACCACGAAATGAATTCAAGTATATTTTAAAACCTCTACCTCCTAAATTAAAAATAACGTCTAGTAGTTTATAATTAACCTACCGAAAGTAAAATAAAACATTCAGGCACTTAGATAATGAGTAAATAAATAATTACAAATATCCACATAACATTTTATCAAATATTAGTTAGTATTTTATTGCTTAGGAGAATTTATACGATCATATCACAATTTATTTTTTTCATTTATAACAAATATGATAAAAATAAAATACAATTACTTAAGAGCTAAATTCTTTTAGAAACACATCAGAAGCTAATGTTATAGGTTAGGACAAATTTTAAATAAATATTTTTAATTCGAATATTTTTTTTATATATAATAAAATCCGGTATGATGAAAAGGCATTTTTCTCAAATATTCTATTACACCATTCCCTTTAACAATTGAGATATAATTTCCGATTGGTGGTTAAATTTCCTCATGAGTGCATCAAAATCTAAATGTAAGAACACATAAATTATGACGTAGTTGTTACGGGAGTCAAGGATACCAAAGATTACAGGTACCTAAAATATACATTATTTTAATTCCCAGTTCTTATCTAGTCCAATGACCTATCAATACTTCTAACAGTTAAAAGGTTGGGTTTTTTTTAACACAAGGAGGATGTTAAATAGGACTAAAACCATTTTGCAACACTGTATTTGTTCAGAGTATATACAGGGATTTTTTTTTAAGTCCATACCCAAACTTATCACAACTGCGGGAATACAAAACATACATAGTAAAAATAGCTGTCCGTAAAAGAAATATTAGATTACTGTTTAGGTGATCTGGTGGTATAGGGGAAAGGTGTCGAACCTCTGTGTTGGGAGTCCGGGGTTCAATCCTTGGTCCAAGCACATATTTATCTTACTGTTAAACCCTATTTTCACCATTGACAAGACATGTATTAATCACAATTTGTGAATATGTGGAATGCCAGGTCTCCATTGTGGTTTGGATCCCACGTTAAACTGTAGGTCCTCCATTTAATCTCACAATCACCCTACCATTATACATTAGCGTAAATGCGTATAGCCCGAACGGGCAGTAAGAAGCGGGGCTAATAATAATAATTATAATGATAGTAATAATATTTAATCCGTATAAGCTGAATGTTAGGTGCAATAACGCTGGGAGTACGCAGCTGTACACATGTATGTATACAACAAGTCGCATATCACTAGGCGGCCAGAAGTTCCGGGCATTGAGCAGCGTGTCTGAAGGGTGAACACACGTCAAATGCAACCGATGGACACTGTTATAACCAGGTCAACCCATGAGGTGCCCACCTATTGGTAACCAACTTGTATCCGTACGTATTTACAGTGTCGTACCCCCGTCACGGTTGCTTGAACTTACATTTACGAGAAGTAATACAAGATTACTTTATTTGGACACATTTTCTAATGGGTTTCCTGATTCGATCTGCTTAGAGATGCTATGGCTTAAGTTTGGACAGAGAGTTTATAAACACCCTGTAAAGTAATATCATGCCAATTTATTGAGCATTTCACCAATAGTCTGATAAATATATGACATGATATAAAAAGTCAATAAAACGTGATTTTTTTTATTTAATATGTGATATGTATGAGAAAATAAGAAAAGTTGGCAAAAATTTGACCACTGGAAGTGGTTTGAGCACTACATGGAAAAACTTAGTAATAAATGACAACTTTTTAGTCACTTATTTTACTATTAAACATTCTCATTTGTTTGCCTTTAAAAATTACTCACTTTATTAAACATATCTTTAAAAAAATGACGTGGTTTGGTCTTATAGAAATTTCACAGATATTTCTCAATATCTTCATCTGAAACTGGCTGTTGAGTCATATTGCCACAGTTACCTTATTGATATTGTGATGTGGTGCACACAAGCCCAATTTCTTTCAGCTCCATCGCATTGTGTTACATCGTGCAGGGCTATTACTTCGGATTATTTGAAGAAGTTTGTCCTGTGCAGGACTATTTTTCATCATTAATGGAAGAAATTTTCCATCTTGTATAATCTACACCCATTTAGTTGGATGCATGTCGACATTCTTGCCCAACCTATTCATGACTTGTAAGTAGACTCACCGAGAGTGAAGTTTTGTGGTTGACGGTGTTGGAGGTAATCTTTCGGGCTTCACAAATATGTTTGCTGTGAAAACTTTCATAAAAGAATGCTGTAACGTAGTGACATTAGAGAATCAGACTGGTTATCCTTAAACATGGACACCACTACTTTGCAGCCGGTGGTATCTAGAGTATCTTGACCTGCGTTTGGAAGGCAAAATATTTTTGAATAACTGTGAAAAACAGGATCGCCTCTAACAACATTTTGAAAGACAGACTTCTTGCAGACCCCATAGATTTTTGATATGGTGTTGCAACCAGAGAATGCATGGGAGAACCTTGAACTTTGACGTTATATACATATGGTTTCTCTTTGTCTTTGTCTGATTGAAAACAAAGATCCTTGCAGTCATTTCCAGCGTGATACAGCACAATACCAATAAGTCTGTTTCTTCTCAGATGAGAGTTATAGACCTGTAAGATGACATTTCAATGGTTGCTTTCACTATATCTATACCAGCGTCTCCTTCACCGTATATGACATGACAGCTTTTCTGACGTGAGCTTTCAGCGATAAGATAGATGGGAACTTGTTTGTTTTTCTCATTGAGAGGATATCTTGCATTTTCCCAATAATTTGTGTTCCATATCTGATGTTGACATTGTTCGAAAAATTGATTATTCAACTTAAATTTGTATTGTCCTTTATACTTGGTTGTCCATGGTATTCATCAAACAAAACCATAGCCTTGCCGTAGTGATTTGATATGAAACACGAGTAGTTATCAGAAATTGAACTTTAGGTACTTCCTCCTTTCCATTTCAACCTATGTAGAATTGATCCCCCATCAATTATGTAGTGATAATTCTTTGGAGTGGTCTCAAGTACAGCAACAGCCGATGACTTGACATGGTTTCATATGGCCTCCTGAAGTTGCGCTTTCTCAAGTTTTCGTAAAAATGCTTTGCTTCAAACAATGATGGTGGGTACAGAGAAAGTTTATGTTTCATCACATGTTCTAGACTTAGTTTTCCTGACTGTGATACAACCAGGAACCTCTGAAACAACAGATCTGGAAAAATGATCTGGTCCTTACTGAACTTGCTACATCAAGCGGATGCTAATGTCTTGACTTTATATTTACGCTTATATAAATATTCAAAAACATTTTGTCCTTACATTTATTTAACTATGATTTTGCCTACATTGAAAAGGTCTTGAAAATTTACATTCATAACAGCATTGATCTCTCTCATAATGTTTCACAAGGTCGTTTACTCCGAGAATGGAGAATATTCCTCAATATTCAAGGCAAGTTTTGTCAAGTCCTTCCTGTCCTTCATTCGTGAGGTAGTCGCTTCGTTGTGTTGTCCATTTGTTGTGTACACTTTATTGGTGAGATCATGCATGGCGTAATTCTACGAGGAACAAATGGGAGAAAACCCGGTCTATACGGCTCTTTGATGTTCACTCATGCTTCCTCTAGTTAATCTAACAGTGTTCTTGATGGGTCACCTACGAGTCTGCTCAATCATCAAGTCGGATCCAAGGCCGGCCCAGTACTGATTGCGACGCCTAATGACACTGAATCCATTCTGGAATCCATGGTACACTTCAGGATGTTGAATATCTAATAACTTTAGGTTCTGAAAGTAGAGATACGCAGATTTTAGATAATTGGTGGGTGCTGCAGCAAATATGGGTAAGCACTCAATTATAGTGTGGAGATGCATGTATTTCACTACCTTGTTCGATCAACTCCTAGGAGTTCTCTGACAGTTTCAACATTTTTAATTGTAGTTCAACAACAGTTTGCTTGTTTGTTTCTGAACCTTTGCTTAATTTAATTTTCTTTGAGCTTTGTCCTTTCCTAAGCACTTTTATACATTTAGATTTCAATACGGTATCCAAATCAAATTTACCAGCCTCCGGTCAAGTATAAAGTCCCTGGAGTCCCTGTGAAAGGTTGTCTAATACTGGCTCACTTTCAAATGTCAACGAATTGCGTATATTTCACTCATTTATTTACTATTGGCAGCTACTTCTTTGACGCCACAATAGGACCACTTCTGGTGAGCCTATCTAGGCCATATTTTTATTATGTTATTCTACACACCTAATACATCATAAAATCAAAATAAAATGTTTTCTTTCAATTTATTTGGGGTTAACCGCTTCTTTTTTTAGTTTTAACAGACTACTAATACAATGTATTAGATAAAAACTGCAAGCTTCCAATCCAGGATATATTTATATTACGAGCTAGGAATAAAATAAATATTATTTTTGGGTTCACAATTGGGCACTGAATTCCTTATGAGAGGTTTTAATTTCACGTGATTTGACTTATTTAGGTCTACTTTGGAAGTTTAAATTGTTGATGTATAAATTTGATAGAACAAATTTTATCAAATTAGTTATGAATATTTTCTAACTTTCCCTTACTTAAATTAATATTACTAGTCTCCAAGAAATTCACACCTATTTTGTTGCATTGATATTTCTTTCTATCACATTAAACCACATCGAAAATCATAGTATCCATTGTAATATGTAACGTCACTATACCTCCAAAATATCTGCGTGGTTTGTTGTCGTAGGAGTGGCGAGAGTTACACGCTCTCAATCAGGTTTGCTCTAGGCCCAGGTCCATGTAAACAGTGAGAAAAGACAAACAACAATATTAAGGAGGAGGGTTGGTGAGGGGGAATGGAGGGAGAATTTCAAGTAGGGAGTGTTTACACCCTTACGATATTCTTCCTTCCTATCACAAGCTTTTGATCATGTCAACATGTTGCCTACAAGCGGGATAATCTTATAGTAAACAATACCTTGCTGCCAGCACACAGAAGAAAGTGCTCAAGAAAAGGAATATTTGAACTTTTAACGAGAGTGTATTTTTAGGAAATGGTCTGCACACATATTTATTATGGTATTAGGAGTCCACCTACCGGATGTTCTATCAAATTTGAGACGAAGTAGAACTGCCAACGCCATATGTTTTCAAACGGTACTATCTATCATAAAATATTTCTCTTTCATTATGACTGGCCATGAGTGACTCTTGAAGCCATTCGGAAGTGAGAGGGCTAGGGAAGAATTATTTTAAGCCAGAACCGTTTGAAAATGATTCATTCATTCTGTGTATCACTTTTGTATATATTTTTCTCCTTAATGTGGGCCTACAGTAATAAAACGATAACATTTTAATTTTAAAAATAAAAACTTATATCTTTCATTGAATATCTATTTTTAAGACTATACTGCCAGTACTTTGTATAACTATAGATACTATATTACATCAGATGTAAAAGTTGCAAATAACATGACTTAAAGTATAAGTGTATGAGAGTATTTTTGATAAAATGTTGTAGCGGTCAGGTACCAAATTTCATACAATAATATTACTATAGCTCCTTGCTCTCCTTTGATACTTTCTTTGATTTAATCTTTTTCTCTTTGTATATGTCCCACAACCTCTTACGTTCGGTTTCCCTACTCATCTATTATTACTGGTTTGTAAGATTATTTATTTTCCTTCACAGCTTTTTTCCCATGTTCATTCCAACACGCATATCTTTTTAAACTTCCTACCATCGCGGATCCACACATATTTCTCACGACCCTCAACTACCACCTTTTTTATTCTGTTCCAAACACTTTATACATTATTAGCTTTTATTTCAAAATTCTAGTCGCGGTTTGGTTGTAAGAATATATATCGAAATTAGGTCTAATAACTTTTCTAACTATCAAATAATCCTTCTTATGATATATGTAATGTAGTACGACGTTATACAAACAAAAATAAAATACTTATAAATAATAAAAATAGATTACCTACCTATTGTCAATAGCAAGACAAACTATAAGTTAAATGATTTACACAATAGGTCGAAAACTCAAATGCCAACAATTTTTCTTTTAACATTCCTAAACCAAGCAAATATAATTTATTTTTATTTCAAAAAGTGGTGGAGATAATATCAATATTAGAAAATTTTGGCTTAACTAAAGTACCTTGAAATTCATTTTAATGGGAAAATGTGATTTAACGTTTTGTTTATAATATCAAACAGTGCCTAGATATGAATTTTAATAAATATCGTTAAAGCCAATTTTGAGAAAATATTTTTTCCTCTTTCTCTCGTGATCTAAATGCTAAAACCAATATTTTAGATTCAGAGTATCATGAAACGTCCATATCCATCAAAATCTTAAATTTGACTTTTGGATGATCAGAATACTTCCTCTCTGCAAGGGGTCCCAATAAAGTAAAACACAGGTTTTGTGTTCAGATGCCAAACATTTCAGTTCAAAATGATGTTTTAATATATAGTGACGTATTTTATTGTTTAAAATAAAATAAGGAAAAATGTATTATCGGGAAAGTATCAGAATGTTACACAGGATTAAAATACCACACAAAGTAAACAAAAAATGTTAAATTTAAATAAAATACTGAGAATCGTGTTTGATAAATATAATTAATCCTTGTTAAAAAAATTTAACGTCACATTTAAACGATATAGTGGTATTATAATGATGTGAGCTGTCAGGATTTAAAATCCCGTTGAAATTAATTTTTAACCAAATTAGAAAAATAAAGTAAACTTTAAAGCGTGGGGACAGAGCAGTATAATATTACTTGCCCTTGAATAAATCTTTGATAACTTTTTTTTATAGATTTTTATTTATTAATATATATTATCTACACCAGTTGATGAGTGAATATACGCTACTATGTTAAGGTTTCTAATATCATAATCATAAAAAGTGGGTATTGAGGCCTCCATAAAATATCGGTCTGTACAAAAAATACAAAATATTTGAACTATTTCTGGATTTTACTACATAGCCTTTGATTTGAATAAGCAAGATATTTACTTGGGCATTTATTTTTCGACTGCTACGACTATTTAAATTTATTTCAACATTATGTTTTATTATTTAAAATAATTAATTATATTGATCATGTTGGCTAAGAGAGTCACCAAATACAAATATTTACACACACAGCTTACCCCAGTAGATGTCGTAGAGAAATTGTTCAAATCTTTTTGACTCAAGTTCATACTCAATGTGGAATTAAAATATGTAAATATTTGCTACTATTCAAAACATAATAAATCCCTTACCCTATAGTGTTTAGTACTAAGAGTTCTCTCAGCGTGTAAGCGATTTAATTGATTTTTTGATGCGATTCTGTATTTAGACAGTGGAAATTAAATACCTCTTCTAAAACAAATTATGTGTCTATATAATCATAGTTACTACAATAGGTTTACATGATAGAATACACATTTCTTACTACCTCAGATAAATTCAATTACCTCTACAAACTCTCTACTGATATGACAAAACCACTATACGTTAGAATTGATGGTTCAGTTAAGTGTCTCAGATCCATGGATTAAGCTACTCGGTAGTAAACTCGATGGCGTCACTCTAATTGAGTTATTCCTTTGTTATGAAATAATAAATATGCTAAAGCTAGCACAAAGTTCATGGCACAAATAATTCTCGGATTACATTTTGTTTGTGAACAGTGAAATTTTTCAAAGCATAATTTGTATCACTACACGATTAACATATAGGTTTATTCTAGTACGTGCTATTCGGCAAGTGGACAAAATATTCGTTTTGTTTAGTCTGATTTCTGGTGAAAGGAAGAACTTGGTTCAAAATCCAGTTTTCTGCTCTTAGGCATATTTTCGTAAATTCTTTCTAACATTCCTTCACCTCCATCCAAAATCTGAATTCCTTATTACCACCCCATTGGTGTAAATACGCGGCTATCCCTGACGGGGAGAAAAGCGTCAAGCCCTAGAAAGGCTAACCCATGCTAATCTCAAAAATTAAAGTGCTTGGGTACTATAAATGTTTATTAATATATTCAAATTTTAAATTAATTTTGACCCTTCAAGGATGTAAGCAAGATTCCTAATAAAACTACGTGCTTTTCCCTTATTTACCCTTTCAGTTTGGAGGGAATTCTTATCAACTGGTATTCCGCTTAATTTATGTATGTAAACTATACTGTCCAATTTATCTCATATTAACACAGATTAAAGCGTTTAAATTATTAAATAAATATGTAGACACAAAACTATAATGACATTTTGGTTGGAAGAAAATTTATAACATATCATATCTAGAAAGTAGGTCTAGTAACTTTTCTAGTTATGAGAAAATTCTTTCCTTTGATATTTGGAGTGTAGTAGGACGTGATGCAGACAAAAATAAAATGCTTAAAAATAATGAAAATATAATATGTACATTTTTTCAATAACGAGAATAAACTACAAGTTAAATGCTTTACACAATAGGTAGAAAACTCAAATGTCTATAGTGGCCAGGTAGGTAACATAAATGAGGGTAGAAGGCTTGGTTTATGAAAATAGACTGACGAAAAATCACTGTGATAAGGTGTAAGCACACTACTGTATACATGTACGATATTGAATATTATATTTTAAATAATAATTTTAAAAAACTAAAGATTAATACTCAGATTTTTATAAAGTTCAATAAGTTTGACATAAAGCATATCTTCCAAATACTGGTAATAGATCTTACTACGGTTTTTTCATAATCTCATTCTAAGTTAAATTATTATTCCTAAGTTATATATTATTATTTTTAAACGTGGACTGTTGATAATGTTTTTTAAACTAATACTATATAGACCAAACAAAGAGACCTGTGAATAATATACCATCCAATGGTTAGCCACCCCTGTTCTGAACCCACCTTCCAACTGAGATTTCACTGAAGATTGTCGGTCGATCAGAAAATACACTTTAATTCATTAAATCTTAGACTACAAAAACAAATTAAAGCTTGCTATATGTATACAAAAATCGTGGCTATTACATCAAAATATCTATTTTGTCTTCAAATAATCCTTGTGGTTAAATCAACAATTTTTTCTTTGTATCTTTGTTTTTTCTTTAATGTTTATAATTCTACTTGCTACAAGTCTTACTACTCATTTAATGAAACAAATTGAGTAAGTTTAATAAAGTTAGGATTTAGAGGAAATGTACCTTAATATGCATGGAAGGAAAGAGGAAAGTAATAATTAAGAAAAAAACAACCTCAGTTGACTTAGTCAGGCATTGAACTTAAACCTCCCCAACACCAGAAAAAATAAATAATGTATCATAAAATTTGGTCCACGTTTCCAAAAGCACGGCTTTCTCTTCATTCATGATGTATTATTTTGACCAATTAATTTAACTAACCACGAAATACATTCGATAAATTGTTTCATAGCTGGCTAAACCCAATTTTACATTCAGTATTTTACTGGTATCAAATTTATTAAATAATTATGTATTTATTTTTGTGGCTAGGTTTTGTGTTGTCTCTTCTTCACTAAACAAATTGGCTAGATTTATATTTCAACTTGATTAAATGCTCACGATTATGTTTTTCATTTTATTGGTGATATTAACCTATTAAGTCAGGGTTTATATGCACAGCTTTATTACGTTTAGTTTTTTGACTAGTTATTTGAGCCAATTTACTCATAAAGCTAGTCGCGCTAAAGTAGTTGTTGAGGGGGGAGAGGGAAAGGGTTATTAAACGTGATAGCTTATGATGAAGAATGGAAACTGTAAAATATTACCTACTCTTCAAGTGCACTCTCTGTACTTTATACATTTTTGACAACTTATAAATGAAAAGAAAAACACACGTGTAAAACAGACTAATTTGGATCCCAGTAAATTATTGAATACTAGTCGATCTTTGAGTGATGGTTGCATCTTACTGAACTAATCTTAACATTGTATTTATAAAAGTTCTATATAATAAACCCGCACTTGACTTTCAAGTCAAAGTTTACTCGTCTAAGGATTTCAACTTTACTTAGATTTGGTAACCTGGTGGTCTAGGGGGTAAGTTCGGGCTTCTGTGCTGGAGTCCGGGGTTTAATTCCCGGTCCCAGTACAGATTTTCTGATTGCCAAAATCTTCCTTGAGCTCTGACAAGATGTATAATAATAAAAACTTGTGAATGTGGGGAATGCCAGGCCTCCACCGTGGTTCGGATTACACGTTAAACTGTAGGTTCTTCACTTCATCTCACAATCACCCTACCATTACACATTAGCGTAAGTGCGTATAACCTGAATGGATAGTAAGACGTGGTCCTAATAATAATAATAATAATAATAATAATAATAATAATAATAATAATAATAATAATAGTAATGATAATAATAATAATACTTAGATTTATTGCTTTTGGTATATAATTAGAATCAAACTGTATATTTTCCTCCTTCACGACAGAAATAGAACTTTAAAATGAGCCCTACCTTCTCATTGCAACGAACCACTCAAGTAAGAATTAGTTGTTAATTTTAACCAAAGAGAAATATTTGAGTTAATGATATACAAATATAAAAAAAATAATGAGTTAAATGGTGATGTAAACAAAGAATGATTGTACAGATGAGTCAATGTGTGTGTGAGAGAGAGAGAGAGAGATTTCGTGAGAGAAAGGGATTGTATAAGAGATAAGGTGAGAGAGTATGTGAGATAGAGTGGTTATGAGAATGACTTTGGAAGAGAGATGGTGCGATATATTGTTAGTGAGAGTGTGTGTGTGTGAATGTGTGTGTGAAAGTGAGAGTGTGTGTGTGTATGAGAGAGTGTGTGTAATAGATTGTGTGTGAGAGTGTGTATGTGTGTGTGAAAGTGGGTGGGTGTTATAGATTGTGTGTGAGAAATTGTGTGTGAGAGCGTGTGTATGTGTGTGTGGGTGTGAGAGAGTGTGAGAAAAATTGTGAAAGAGAAAATTTGTGCGACAGAGTGTGTGAGCGATATACATTGTGATAGAGAGTCTGTTAGAGAGGGTGTGTGAAACAATGTGTGAAAGAGTGTTTGGGATAAATAGTATGTGTGTGCGAGAGAGAGAGAATGTGTGAGTATTAGACAATAGTTGGGGCTCACAAAACTTTACTTTGAAATATGGTCCACTCAAAATCAAGTGTTATCATGGAAAGCTTATTGAACTTATTTTCATTGAAATATTATTTGAAAAAATAAAATGAAAACCAAAACCCAGATTTAAACAAATAAAAGTGATATCTAAACACATTTCAAGATAATTTTATCTCTTTTTGAAACTATAATATATAACAAAACATATTTATACATAGTTGTACCGTTTTAAATCCATAGGGAGACCAAACATATAATATTTAGAAAGATTGACTATTTAACCTTTTATTTTTAAATTATAGTCAATATTGTTGATTTAAATGAGAATTAACAATAAATATTTCCCCAGTCTAGTAAATTAATCATTCAATAAAATAATATAGGTAAAAATGTGCTGGGGCCGGCTATTAAAATGGTCATTTTGTGATCTTAGGTAAATATTCAAAAATAAAGAATAAGAAAAACAGACAATGCAAAAAAATGACGTATCTCTAGCCTACTATCATTGGTTTTTTAGTATAATATATACATTCTTTGCTATTGTATTTAAATCTATTTTACCGTACAACTCAAGCTTTTATATATTTTTTTAACCAAAGATAAATATTTGATTTGTAGAATGAGCTATTATTATTTAACCAAGGAAGAATATTTTATTTAAAGGTATAAAATCATACACATATCAATGTTTCCATTGTGATGTGAGCAAAGAACGAAAAGCCGAAAATTCACTGGGAAAATTGCAATTTCTTTGGAAAATAATTTCTTTGTGTGTGAAATCCTGAACATTTAAACTTAAAAATGAGTGTTCGTTTGTCAAAATCAGATGTCATTTTATAGTAATAATATTTCAGATACTGGAAATGTGCTTATCAAATTAGATGAGTTAAAATTATCTCATAGAACTACCATTAAATATGAAACACAAATAAATTACACATAATCAATGTTTTCATTATTTGAGGGTAGTAGACAAAGCTTTACAAGGGAGATAATTAGAGAGAGAGAGATTGTATATACTACAGGCATTCACCGCGTCTAACCACTCGTTCGGGCTGCACGCATATTTACATTATTAGAAGGAAAAGGAAGGAAGATTTTAAAGGGTATCTACTCGTATTTGCATAAAGGTAAGGCGATACACCACAAAGGAAAAATACTTACAAGATTCAGCTAGTATTAGAACCCTGACATCCCCGTTACTGTTGCACCATGTCAGACGATACATACACATTAATACAATGCTATCCACTGGAGTATAGCTTTATTACTAGGTGGTGACACTTTTCGTCCAAAGGTATAATAGCCTCTATATAAAATATATTATGTCCCTTACCAGTATTTAATATATAGTATTTTCATGTTAATAATGGTTTCTATTAACTTTAGAGCAACGAGAGTATTCATAATACTCGAATATGATGAATAACTTAATAGTTCTTTAAATCAATCGGATACCGACAAGCTCTATAGTGTTTTGGATTAGGATTGATAATCTTACATAACTAAGATATATGCATCCCATATACTTTGGTTATTCTAGTCATATACATATACATACATAATCAAATATATACATATATACTTTATCGTAACTTCCCTTTCATTCTAATATGTAGATGAGGTAACGATAACTATTACAAAGTAAATGTATAACAAATTAGAGACTGGGAAGTATTTCATATGAGTAAAAGAAATAAATAGGTAACATTATTAGATTTATTATAAGAACATAAAAAGATGATATAGGGTTACAATTGATAAACAAGTTTAAATGCAGGACCAAAGAATGATAAACAGTAATAAATGCTCGTTGAATTGATTAGGAAAAACATGTAACTCTTAGAAACATAAAGGAAAACATTAAGTTCTAAACTGATAAATATGCTAAGATTTAACAACTCCAAAAATAAAGTAACTTCCCGTAGCACGGGAGAATACGTGTCCAAGACGACACTGGTAACAGTCACAAGTAAGTTAAGTTGATGGAGAGTATTGTATTCCAAAACAGACAGGCTAGCGCCAGACTACCACCAAAAGGGTCTAAACAGAAAACATGGTGAATAACTAACAAAAATATAACTGTAAATTCTATAGTTTTACTAAGCTGAATGTCGGCAAAGCTAGCTAGCTTGATTTGCAATTAAGAAAGGTCCCATAGCCACACTAAATAATAAATGGTAAGATGACGGTCTGTAAATTACATTAACAGATGGCTAACTATCAGGTATCAACACAAAATGTTACTATGGACTGTCCTTTCTCAGTGGGTACTGCCAGAGCACTCAATAGTACATTTATACCATTACCCACTCTCTGGGGTATACATCAAATCTAGTACACACTAACTTTAAATACTCAACCACAACGGCTGTGGGGTCAGTACCTTAGCTGTACCACCTATGTTCCTACCAAACCGACACAGTTAGTGAGTTGCAAAGTTACAATATTAAAGGCAAGTAATCACCAGGGACCTTTATTGTTCTGTTCTCTACAAGCCCAACCAACCCCTATCTCACCAGCATTATTACAACTAAGCCTAAGGGAAAATACCAAGACTAAGCCGGGTTACAGACAAGAACGAGGCGAAAGTAACATATATGGCCCAATGGCTAGTTTATTATAGTGGATATTAACACAGAATAATATTTACAATATGCTCTATTAGACTTAGAGACAATATTAATTCTCCGATATATCTAACGAGACAATGTACATTACTTCCCTCTAAATATATGACAGTCTAAAAAAAAGGGAAGTTCTGTAATAATAGTTTGAAGTTACATATAATTCAATGTCAGAGGCTTGCACAAGAAAAATGCTCGCAACAACTTGGTTGCTAATGTCAGATACAACATTTGTGTTTAGGAGGTTCGGATAGTTCATAGATCAAACTATTCACCTCCTCACACCCAAAGGAATGTACTCATAGTACCAAAAGGTTCAAGACATTTGTCAGTTAACACACTAAATATACTAACACCGAATATGTTCCACGAGATTGTAAACATAGCTGTAAAGAACTAAAGTCATATGGCTGCTAACGCAATAAATAAACACACTTCTAATATGTCCTACTAGATTGTAAATAAAGCGACAAAGAATTAAATACCTTTATAAATAAACTAGCATCTAATTTGTCAGTTAATATTATAAACATAGCAACAACGACCTGAATTCATCTGACTGTTAAATACAATAAATAAACTAGCTTCTAATAAGTCCTACAAAATTGTAAATAAAGCGACCAAGAATTAAAGTCATCTGACCGCTAACACAATCAATAAACAGATTCTTAACGACTCTTGACAGACAGGCTTCTTTTAACCACGATCAGAACCCTGACCTGAATAAAGGATACTCATGGTCTAAGCATAATTTCCTTCAATTACAATAATATGCAAAACCTTCACCAAGATTTGAACCCCAACCTGAAAAATACTTGCTCGTGGCCAAAAGACCAAATTTATAATAATTTGCATAATCTACACCAAGATTTTAACCCTAACCTAAACAATACTTGCTCATGGCCAAAGATCAGATTAACAATAATTTACATAATCTGCACCTAGATTTGAACCCTAACTTGAAAAATACTTGTTCGTGGCCAAATATCAATTTTACAATAATTTACATAATCTGCACCAATATTTGAACCCTAACCTGAAAAATACTTGCTTGTGGCCAAATATCAATTTCCTTCCTTTACAATAACTTACGTTACAATAATCCTAGGGGCCTACATAGCACCCAAGTGTGCCTTACATCTAAACGGCATCAAAGAGTGCCTTCCATTGCTAAACATACACTTATATTTGATTCTGCTCAGTAGGGGGAAAATATGGATGGAAAGAATGACCTCATACAGCGGTCATAAATATCCAATCACATAGACGACGTCTTCCACAGCGCCTGCGCACAGCACCGTCAAGACACACAGCCAAGGGGGTGCGGGTGACCTCGGGCATCTGAAGCAAAGGGGTCCACTTAAAACGGCCATCTCACGCACGCGCTCTTCAAATGGATTGTTTTAGTCAGAAAAACACTTGAATAAATCGCTGACTTCCCAAACAGAGTTTATTGCAGTGAGAATGAACAAGGTCGTTCCGTGGCGTGATCGTAGTATTTGTACGATACCCCAGCTGGTCTGTCGAATAGGGTGAGTACAAAGATGTTGTTGGTGCTGGGATAGTCTCTATCCACGGTACAATACTTGGACAAATGTGGTGCCAACAAGAGGCAAATGAAAATACTATCTTTGCGGGCCACTATACAAAACTAGCCGTGTTCCGCACTTTGCGTACCCAAAATAGTAACATAGAAAAAGGGGTGCCAACAAGAATTCTGTGAGGTACTGACCTATCTAGGTCGTCAAATATAGGCGTTAGACAACCTTCGTGTAGCCATACAAAAATTCTAACAAGTGAGCATGACGTCCACGGTGTCATGGGATATTGTGGAGTCATAAGGACTGGAGTCACCCGTTATATACTCTTTTTTTATGATTCTAAACAGGACCAAATAAGGGCATGTAATGAGGGAAAAGGAAGAAAAAGGGTGGAGGGGGGAATAGTGGAGAAATAGTTGCCAAGGAAGTCCGCTAGGGCAGCAGTGCTCGTAGCTCGAGGCATTGAACCAACGACAGTCCGGTCCTTCGTCAATATCGACTGTTCAAGGGTTCAGACATCTGTTAAAACTGCCACGCCTTCGCTTCCACCATACTTGCAAAATANAGACGTCTGTTAAAACTGCCACGCCTTCGCTTCCACCATACTTGCAAAATAGTTTGTCCAAGCATGGTGTTTGTATCCGGAGACATCCGCTTAATATAAGTAGAACACTAATGATATTATTGCAGAATATATCAGTTTTAATTCTCTTCTTTGAATTCTTTTATCTCAGTTTAGTATTTTGTATAGATTACGGTTTGTAGATGTCATTTTACTTGAGTGACATGCTACAATAAATAATTTATATACATTATATATTTATACTTAAATATATATACCTAAATATATAATTAAATATGACAGATTCCTAAGCTAATATCATAATTAAGAATTTTGATAGCCCCACCATTGGGTACTAATACCAAGATGTAAACTAAACTGGTCTAGTTTACGGTGATGCGGAGGTCATGGTTTGAATTTCGATTTAATGTTTGATGGATTTTTTTCCCTATATTATTTTACTCTCCCTTTACGAAAATGAGGATAGAATTCCTCTAAATCCCTACCTTTCACAACTTATCCCATTAGTGTAAATATGCGATAAGTCCTAATGGATAGTAAGAGACAATGCACACAAATAAACTCTGATTTATCTGATAATCTTATTTCTCAATAATGTAAAAATAAAGATAATCTAATAACTGTATCTAGCAAATAGAAAGTTTGTACTACACGTTAACTCTAAAATAAATGTTTCGTGTTTGTTACAGGAGTCGATTACATGCATGCGGACCTTAAGTACAACTATGTAAGTATATTATAATTGACTATACCATTAATATCTTGACTTAGGTAAGCATAGTATATTTACAATAATTTAGATATATTTTGAATATTTACTTTTTCTTCGATTATTCTTGATGTTTTATATGCTCCCGAAATTTAAGAAGTGGATATCACAATAATTCTGTCTGTTTCTCAGTATGTCTGTCAGTACCCAGAACTACAATCTAAAATATGTAAGGTATATCGTTCAAAACTCTATTTCTATAGTCGGAGAGCTCTAGATCTAATCTTTGTTTTGTTTCTAGCTATAAAATTAAGCAAAAAATGACTGATGTTTAAAAATTCTAGAAGTTTGAAACTAAAGTTAACGATTTTGTTTCTATGGAAAACTGTGTAGTATATTACATGTCAAGTATTACTGTAAAAGATTTTTCAAGAAAAATTGGTCAAGGTTGTTTTAACGAGGCTTGCTTTTTGATAACGCAGAATTTTAAAAATGATGTTAAGAATTGTGTTATCTGGGTAGTGTTTAACATGAAAATTCAAATTAATTTCCATTAGAAAAATAAATTGAAAATTCTAAATATATAAAATATAGTTATTAAAAAGTTGTTTAAATTTATATATGAAATGTGTTTTATATGAACATCAAATAATATCTTAGTTTTTCTAAGGAAAATTTACTAAAAGGTAGTCTCCCTTTCACAGATTTTTGAAAATTTGGTTCCGAGCTGTAAAATACTTTATAAGAACATATGTTCTGTACGATCATGTGATACCATTTATACAAATTATTACAATATTCTTCCAGGTACATTAATCGTGTAGCTTTTATTAAATATACATATAAGCTACCTTTAGGCTAGATAAACACTACACCAAATATTATGTGTTAACACACGATGGAGCAAAGATGTTTTGGTGTTGTGGAACAGATTTGTGTGAAATTAGTTTTGATAATGGGATATGATGGCACAAACCACAATGAAATATTTTCTTCTCTCATACTTTTTGTATTCGTCAAGATGGAGGAACGGGTTTTAAGAAGTGCCATTTTTGATGTGGGAGAAGTTGGTGATTCTTCAAGAAGACGAGGAACACGACTGAAGTATCTGTGTTCATCCAATGTTAACAAATAGGGGGCCTATGGAAACTTTTTTATTATAGTCATTTATATTAAAGTTGTACAATCCAAGTTTTTCGTGCAAAAATACTATGTGTTTCACTACAACTAACTTTGAAGTAAGTATGTAAATCGCTTCCATTCAGCTTTGACACCGACATATTGCAACAGCAAAAAAAACTTACAGTACTGGCTTCGACAAACTAGTAAACAAGATGGTGACCCATGCGCAATGAAAAATATTATATGCATACTAGTCCATGAAACATGGGAGCAAGGAGGCCGACTGATTTGTGTAAAAGTGCGATATCATTTTGTTCGATCATTTTCATGAAGTGTTCGCCCATACCATTTTGAAACACGCAATCAAGAGAGCTCACCACATAATAACACAAATATCTGTTGTTCCATCGTGTGCTAACACTTAATATTCGATGCAATGTGCACCCAGTCTAAGTAAGAATACACAGATAAATAGCTTCATGGGGCGAGCCAGTAAGTGAGCAATACCGACCGAACGGCCGCCACAGTTAGCAATGATAGTACCAACATTTGAGGATGGAGGGTGTCATGTGGTCAGCAAAACAAGCTCTCTGGCCACTAACCTCAGTTTTCTAGACCTAAGCTGCTTATTATTTATTTAATTAACTCCTCATTTGTTCTCATGAGACTGAGTTTGACCCCGTTTCAGACCAACCACTTCTCAGATAAATTATTAAACCACCAGGGATGGAACCCGTGACCTCTGAATCTGTAACCAGGAACACTGAACATTATACCACAAAAGTGGTTACACACTTAAATAAATAAAACAAAATTTTATTAAAATTATTTGACTAAATAAAATGTCAGTGAAAGTTGCCAAAAATTACCTAAACTAACGTATGTATGTATGTATTTATATATTAATCAAAACATTGCGTATTAAACTCACATTGGCGGCTTAGATATTATAGCAAATAAATTAAATTATAATGTTTATAAAAATATCCTTATTTCAAAGTTAAGAAAGATTTCAATTCAAATCTTTTGATTTATATTTACTATATTACTACACTTTATTAACATAACCAAAAATAGTCTTTTTTGGCCTTCCGATGTGGGTAAGGCTGGGTTTTAAATTTAACAGTTCAAATCAACAAATTAAAAAATTTCACCGGGTCTTAGTATCCGTTTGAGCAATACTTAAATAGTTATTATATTTCCTAGGTTAAATATATCCTCCAATACTTAAAATAATGAGAAACAACTATACTATAATATTTTCTCAAGACTCTTGATGTTCTGTATTTTCTTTAAATCGAATAGATTTGTTATATTATATATTAATATAAAAATATTCCTAATATTTATATAAGAAAACAAATGATGTAAGGAGAGTTAAAAATGACTAATTTTGAATCAAGCCCTCGAGACTCAAAATTCTGAATGACAGCTAGTAGAACATCCCTTGTTTGTAGGCCCTATACAATATACATGTTAGAAAATAAATAATTTGCCTTTCAGGTTCGTAAAAAACTAATTTACATCTAAACGCTACCATTCCCTTACTTTAAATCCACATTTGTTACGATAAAATATAAACTCCTATAATATAACTATCTAAGTCTTTAGTTATAATCTATCAACACTCCTTACGTAAGATTATTTTAGAATGTTTTCTAAAATGTTATATATATTATATATTTATACTTATATATATACTTAAGTATATATTTAAATATGACAGATTCCTAAGCTAATATCATAATTAAGAATTTTGATAGCCCTACCATTGGGTACTAATACCAAGATGCAAACTAAACTGGTCTAGTTTACGGTGATGCGGAGGTCATTGTTTGAATTTCGATTTAATGTTTGATGGATTTTTTTCCTATATTATTTTACTCTCCCTTTACGAAAATGAGGGTAGAATTCCTCAAAATCCCTACCTTTCACAACTTATCCCATTAGTTTAAATATGCGAGCAGGCCTAATGGATAGTAAGAGACAATGCACACAAATAAACTCTGATTTATCTGATAATCTTATTTCTCAATAATATCAAAATCAAGATAATCTAATAAATGTATCTAGCATATAGAAAGTTTGTACTACACGTTAACTCTAAAATAAATGTTTCGTGTTTGTTACAGGAGTCGATTACATGCATCCGGACCTTAAGTACAACTATGTAAGTATATTATAATTCACTATACCATTAATATCTTGACTTAGGTAAGCATAATATATTTACAAAAAATTAGTTATATTTTGAATATTTACATTTTCTTTGATTATTTTTGATGTTTTATGTGCTCCCAAAATTCAAGAAGTGTATATCACAATAATTCTGGCTGTTTCTCAGTATGTCTGTCAGTACCCAGAACTACAATCAAAAATATGTAAGGGATATCGTTCAAAACTCTATTTCTATAGTTGGAGAGCTCTAGATCTAATCTTTGTTTTGTTTCTAACTATAAAATTAAGCAAAAAATGACTGATGCTTAAAAATTCTAGAGATTTGAAACTAAAGTTAACGATTTTGTTTCTATGGAAAGCTGTGGAGTATATTACATGTTAAGTATTAGTGTAAAACATTTTTCAAGAAAAATTGGTCAAGGTTGTTTTAACCAGGCTTGATTTTTGAAAACGCAGAATTTTCAAAATTATGTTAATTATTTTGTTACCTGGGTAGTGTTTAACATGAAAATTCAAATTAATTTCCATTAGAAAAATAAATTGATGCCAGTTTATTGATGCCCGATTTTGAAAATTCTAAATATATAAAATATAGCTATCAAAAAGTTGTTTAAATTTATATATGAAATGTGTTTCATATGAACATCAAATAATATCTTAGTTTGTCTCAGGAAAATTTACTAAAAGGTAGACTCCCTTTAACAGATTTTTGAAAATTGGGTTCCGAGCTGTAAAATACTTTATAAGAACAGATGTTTAGTACGATCATGTGATACCATTCATACAAATTATTAAAATATTCTTCCAGGCACACTAATCGTGTAGCTTTTATTAAATATACATGTAAGCTACCTTTAGGCTAGATGAACACTACATAAAATATTATGTGTTAACACAGGATGGAGCAAAGATGTTTTGGTGTTGTGGAACAGATTTGTGTGGAATTAGTTTTGATAATGGCATATGATGGCACAAACCACAATGAAATATTGTCTTCTCTCATACGTTTTGTATTCATCAAGATGGAAGAAAGGGTTTTAAGAAGTGCCATTTTTGTAATGGGAGAAGTTGGTGATTCTTCAAGAAGACGAGGAACACGACTGAAGTATCTGTGTTCATCCAATGTTAACAAAAAGGGGGCCTATGAAAACTTTGTTATGATAGTCATTTAGATTAAAGTTGTACAATCCAAGCTTTTCGTGCAAAAATACTATGTGTTTTACTACAACTAACTTTGAAGTAAGTATGTAAATTGCTTCCATTCAGCTTTGACACCGAAATATTGCAACAGCAAAAAAACCGACAACACCGGCTTCGACAAACTAGTAAACAAGATGGTGACCCATGCGCAATGAAAAATGTTATATGTATACTATTCCATGAAACATGGGAGCAAGGAGGCCGACTGATTTGTGTAAAAGTGTGATATTATTTTGTTCGATCATTTTCATGTAGTGTTCGCCCATCCCATTTTTAAACACGCAATCAAGAGAGCTCACCACATAATAACAAAAATATCTGTTGTTCCATCATGTGCTAACACTTAATGTTCGATGCAATGTGCACCCAGTCTAAGTAAGACTACACAGATAAATAGCTTCATGGGGCGAGCCAGTAAGTGAGCAATACCGACCGAACGACCGCCACAGTTAGCAATCATAGTACCAACATTTGAGGATGGAGGGTGTCATGTGGTCAGCAAAAGAAGCTCTCTGGCCACTAATCTCAGTTTTATAGACCGTAGCTGCTTATTAATCATTTAATTAACTCCTCATTTGTTCTCATGAGACTGAGTTGGACCCCGTTTCAGACCAACCACTTCTCAGATAAATTATTAAACCACCAGGGATGGAATCCGTGACCTCTGAATTTGTAACCAGGAGCTCTGACCATTATACCACAAAGGTGGTTACACACTTAAATAAATAAAACAAAATTTGATTAAAATTATTTGACTAAATAAAATGTCAGTGAAAATTACCAAAAATTACCTAAACTAACGTATATTAAAGTATATTAATCAAAATATTGCGTATTAAACTCACATTGGCAGCTTAGGCATTATAGCAAAAAATTAAATTATAATGTTTATAAAAATATCCTTATTTCAAAGTTAAGATAAGATTTCAATTCAAATCTTTTTTTAACTTTGATTCATATTTACTATATTACTACACTTTATTAACATAACCAAAAATAGTCTTTTTTGGCCTTCCGATGTGAGTAAGGCTGGGTTTTAAATTTTAACTGTTCAAATCAACAAATTTAAAAAAATTCACCGGTTCTTAATATCCGTTTGAGCTATACTTAAATAGTTATTAAATTTCCTAGGTTAAATATATCCTCCAATACTTAGAATAATAAGAAACAACTATACTATTATATTTTCTCAAGACTCTTGATGCTCCATATTTTCTTTAAATCGAATAAATTTGTTATATTATATATTAATATAAAAAATATTCCTATAATTTATATAAGAAAACAAATGATGTAAGGAGAGTTAAAAATGACTAATTTTGAAACAAGCCCTCGAGACTCAAAATTCTGAATGACAGCTAGTAGAAAATCCCTTGTTTGTAGGCCCTATACAATATAAATGTTAGAAAATAAATATATATGCCTTTCAGGCTCGTAAAAAACTAATTTACATCTAAACGTTACCTTTCCCTTACTTTAAATCCACATTTGTTACGATAAAATAAAAACTCCTATAATAATTTTGCCTCCTAACATTACGTTACATAATAAAAGAATGATTTTATAGACAACTTAACTTTATTTTCCACCTTCGATTCACGTTGCAATGGGTTTCCTAATATATACATGTTGTTACTAGCATTTGACCGTGGCTTCGCTCGCGTTTAACAATACGTCAACACATTCGACAACTTCAAATGATAATAATATTTAGCACCGCGTCTTACTACCCGTTCAGGCTATACGCTTTAAGTACTAATTACTCTAGTGGATTATGAGTTGGGAAGGTTGAATTAGAGGAAATGAACCCAAATTTGCGTGGAGGGAGAGTGGAAAACCATTTAGGAAAAAACACCCTCAGTTCACCCGACCGAGATTCGAACCTCGGTCTCCCCGTCCTCAGCAGTCGAGCTCAACACGACAAGCACGTTAGCCAACTACGCCACAGAGGTGGGTAACTTCAAATGGTGCCGATGACAGGGAGATCGGGGTTATAGTCCCGTTTGTGTCTTCTGAGGGTGGTTTTCCACCTTCTTTCCACGCAAATGTGGGTATACTTCCTCTAACTTAAACCTTCTTCATCCCTAACTCATTAACGTAATTAGTTTATATGCATAAAACCTGGACAGGTAGTAGGACGCCGTTCTAAAAAAAATCCTTCAAATTCTGGAAAAAAAAATGAAAATTAGTCGAGAGCAGTCTTGTAAGTACGTACACAAATTCACTAAAAATACGAACTAGTTCCACCATCCCCCTCTACTCCTTAGCTCATATCACTTGGCATATTAGTGGTACCCGCAACACCAACCGTGACGTATGTTCACTGCTTACGCAAGGTTTTTTTACACTACTTCTTTCGCTGATTAGATTGCTTACGATGTTCCTAAAAAGTTAATGAGTACAACAGGGGACGTCCTGTCCTAATCCGATGAGTAAATTTTGAGTTTAAGGGCAATAAACAAGGTGACATACAATTTTAATGTACAAACAAACCTTAGAGTTTAATTATATGCATATATTACACAATCACTTCTACTAGTTTTCAAGCCTACATTTTACCGAGCCAGAAAAAATATTAAGTTTCTAACAAAATGTATACATCATGAGCTAAGGTTTTCTTAAATTATGTTGGAAGGGGAATAAATTAGGACCTTTTTCTTGATTTATATCCTTTGTTACTTTTCATTTTATCTTTTATAAATTTATAAGTCAAATATTCGTTTTTTATGCTTGAATACATAATTGGTAAAATTAGTTAGTAGAGCTCACCGATTATTTTAATTTTATATACCTTTCTTTTGTAAATATATGTTTTATCCTTTTTTCTCTTTCCTTCATAATCCCGACATTTTTCTCAATTCGTTTGACTAACCTTGTTCTTAATGTCCTTAATCTAAACCTTTACCTTCACATAGTAAGTATTTCCCAATGGAGTAAGTTATTAGGGATTTGGAATGTTTTCCTTATTTCTAAGTACAATAGAATGAATGTAATGTAAATTTCTTTACATAAGTGTATTATTTTATTAAATATAAACGTTAAATTCACATTGGTGCTAGATTAGCAATGAATCCAGGACCATACAAGTAAATTTGAATTAACTGTAATAATTATAAATGTTTCTTTAACAATTTGAAAAAAGGTATATTATATGTTATTATAAAATAATATAATATGGATATTCCGGATGGATAGTAGAGTGTGGCGTACAAAAACTTAAAACAAAAATATCAACAAACTTATAAACCCTCCTGTAAAATATCCACATATTTTTTATGTATTCTTGAATCATTATCTTTAATAAGTGAATCTATATAAGATGAAATAGCTTGGAATTTCGGCATCCTTGTTTTCATCTCAACTACGATTTAGAAGTTCAATTCAAGTCATTCTTACGATACTTAATTGGTATTTCGTGTGATCCGCATTGAGAGACACGTATATTAAACGTCAATTACTTGAACATATAAATATCTCTCTTTAAATATGTTTCTTATGAGACATCTTTGTATGCATGTCTATCGTTCATGTAGTCATTGTGTCAAATTAGCAAAAAATAGAATGTGCTTAATGGAGTCTATGAGACATCTAGATACTTTTTTTCTTTGTGAACTTATTTTAAATATTTTAAGGCTCATTAACAAATTAATTAATTTAATTTAATTTTTAAAAAACTGTTGTTTCTCAGAATGCTCGTGCCAGTTATGACTTCAGCAGTAATGACCCCTACCCTTACCCGAGATACACGGATGATTGGTTCAACAGGTAAGAACATTACTTATCTACTAGATTTATTTTAATATCTCTTTGGAAATATTTCAACCGGTAAACAAATAAAAGGCAAAAATATGTAGTTTATTATTGTTTAGTACTTTTGATTTTTTCGGGAGCTTCTGTTTGCAAAATGTTAAGTTGTGCCTGTGTAGTTAGTCTTTCTTCTTCTTAGGTAAACAACCCGAAGGTTGATTTGATGTAATTTATAGCAATCTGCAGCAGGGCATGCACTCAACCTGTTGGCTGGTTAGTGCTACCTGCACTATCTGGTAAAAAAATTCACTTACTATGTAAGTTTTGGATGCGTGGTAATTTCTCTGTCGCCTTATACATGGAATTTATAAGAAAGGGTGAAGAAAGGCCTACCAATTTTACTGGAAAGGCTATTATGAACCAATGCTTCATTACACACACCCAGGACTTAAATTCCAACATTAACACCACAAAAACATGTCTAGGAACCATAGGTAAAACAGTATAAGAAACCTACAAATTTGGTGAGGAGGATAATCAATGAAAAGAGAAGTAAATTGAGGTTAATAAATTTAACAATATTCGTTAACTAAATCTCCAACGTTATTAAAATTGTTAGAATTGTGTCACATGTTATTTGGGCTGGTTAGGATCAATTTTATAAGTGAACTATGTAGAGTTTAAAACACTCCTGATCAGGTATTTTCGTTCTGGTTCTTCTTAATTTTGTAATTAATTAATGATTTTAAGAAATAGCTTAGGCATATAATATACACACATTTCGGTATTTCGAATGATTACGGAGCAAAAGAAAACTCATCGTTTATTATTTATACTTTTTTTTATCATCAGCTGGTGATGCTTCTGGATACTTTTTATGTTTCGAGCCAAAGTTAACTATTCCTAAAGGGGTGCAGAGCAGGACTTTGGAGTTTTGGAGCTCACTCTCAGCTGCTCGTCATAGCCTCTTAGCTTCTGTTAAAAGTGACGCCTAGATTGTTGAAGTGTGTTGGGTAATTTCCTAAATACCTCCTTACTAAGCAATTAGTTTGTTATTTTAAGAAATTGTAGCTTACTCCAAAGTAAAGGCTAAGCGTACAAACCTTTAGTTTATTTAAATTTAATGGTTTATAAAATTGTAGGTAAGGAAATAACTATACTTTTTAATGATATTTTCCATGAAAACTCATTAATTAAGAGATTAATGATATAATGAGAAACATTGATCATACCTTCTTTAAACAAATAATGTTAATTTTATTTAGGTGACATTATTTTAAGTTGATTAAGAATAGATTGTGTTTTTGAAGCTTCAGAGCTGTCGTTCTAATAAGATATACCACCTTGTGAGAGTGTCTTCAAATACTCGGTGCACAAATAATATAACGTAGAGATTTTAAATTTAGTAAACTGGAAATACTTTCTGGTTTATCTCTGCCAGCCAAATTTGTTTATTTTATTCCTTTTTCTTTCACGTGCTCTATATTTTCCTCTCTCCCATATGCCTTCTATTTCATTCCTCAAGGATCTCTAATGGTTCCCCCCAGATTTTCAGTGCTATTCTCACCCCCTCACCTCTTTTCCGTCCCAAGTCTCCCTACCCTTCCCCAAGCGGCTTTCATGAGTCGAGACGAGCCTGTCTCCGGGAATTAGCAATTTACTGCAGCTTTTGTGATCCTCAGCTATTCCAACAGGGCAGATTGTTGAATCTGATTACGTCACTGGCTTTCCCTGAGCCAAGGAAGTGGAATGGTGCAAAACAAGCCCAAGGGAGGACTTATCCTACGTGCTTGTGTTTTACGTTACACGAATTATATTACGCGCATCATCTTGGAAGAGTAATTGATCTCCCTAGTTGCTGGTTTACTTTCCAGATAGCTGTACATTCTGAGGACAGAAACAGATTATAGTTTTGGCTAAAGCGTTCCTTTGATTATTACATACGTTTTCTCTGTCGTATTTTATTTCGTTTACTTAATATAGAAAGTGTGCGAAATTTCCTTTCGAACGAAGTAGAAATAGTTTCATTTTAAAGATATTTTTTTAAATTATATAATTGTAAGTGCAATATTTTTCAAATCTTATAGCAGTGGCTCTAAAATTACTATCCACGTACCATCAGTAGTTCATGGTGTTATGGTGTTATGTAAAGTGGTCTACAGCTGAGAACACAGGGAAGAATTACTATATATTTTGTGGAGAAGCTTAAGGGTTCAAAATTAACAGGCTAAGTCTGCTAAGTTGGTGAATTTATTAAACAAGCACTTCATATATAAGTAATGATAATGGCACGTAGATCTATATTTATCCGTATTACATGTTAAATCAACCATGCACTATGAAAATTAATAATTAACCTATCGGGACATAAACCAAAATTTGTTTGTCTAATATAAAATTAAAATGACCAACAACCAAGTCGTGAAAACCTTGTTAAAACTTCATTTTCCTACATATAAATAAATATTTAGGTGATTCACTTATTGTACAGTTAATTATCGAAGCGTAAGAGAAGAAAATGATCGGTATTTATGGATACAATCGCATCAAACATCATATTACAAATAGCATTTAGTTCCTGTGTTTGCCCAAGCTCATGAGAGTGGTAATTTCTCTGTCGCCTTATACATGGAATTTCTAAGAAAGGGCATGACAGACTAGAGTTCGTCTATAGAATATACCCTGACCAGATACTTTAGCATTATCACTATATTGTATAAAACATAAGATATCCGTAATACACCTCACCACACATTCACATGCAATAAAATACTCTTTTCCACAATATTACTAACACTCATACCTTTACCCATTACTCTCAAATACACTCTCACCAGTTTACTTATATTCCTTCAAACGCACTCACACACGTTTGCTCGTACTCTCTCACAGATTCACACATTATCATCCTCTCTCACACACTCAGTCTCTCACAAATACACTATATTTTATTTTCCACATATTTTCTTTGCTGGGTTAAACTTCTCCATGCGCTTATTTATTGAGTGCGTAGTTGAATCACTGGGCTCTCTTAACTATTTGAACAATCTGAGCGTAGTTTTCATCGGAACGTTGTGTCGCCTTCCATCCAATTGATTTTTCGAACGGAAAGTCATGTGGACGCACCAATGTAAGGGGTTGAATAGGCTTATTGAATTGAAGGAGAACATCGCTTCATCAGAGAGCATTTTTTTCTATTAAATTTTCAGATTCACGGGTAGAAGATAATCCAACTATAACAGCTTCGTTATAATCCAACCGTGCTTTAAGAGCCCTTCACACCCCAAGGAATAGGGTAGGAATAAAAGCTTGAGTCAAAAGTCGCGTCGTAGAGGGGTAGCTTAAGAGTCGTCTTTAAGTAAACAGTAAAAATATGAGTAGTGAAACTAATTTATTATACAGGTTGATTAAAAAGTACAGGAACTCGGATTTAAATCAATAAATATTGTACGTTGGAAATGTTTTGCATAAACAACTTTACTAACCTTTAAAAAAAGGGGCTGGAACTGTCCTCATTTTGTAAAAGAAACGAGTTTGTGAACACTTTTACCGGTACCTAAACTGGGATATCGTTCACGGCACTGTTGATATTATTCCGCAATTCCTGCAATGTTATAGGGTTGTTGCGATACACTATCTCATTCAGATAAACACAGAAAAGAAAATCTATATGAGTCAATTACGGTGATAGAGGTGGCCAAAGAGTTTTCAAGATTAATTCGATCATTGAAGAACTCATTGAGCATCTCTATTGTTTCGTTGAACGTGTGGCACGTTACACTGATTTCTTTAAACCAACAATAACGTTCTTTAGGTTCAAGCATTTCTACAAATCGATGTATGATGTTAGCGTACACAGATGAATTAACAATTGTTAAAAAAAATTGATCCCACAATTCATCTCCTAGGCATGGCACAACACACTCCAACTTGCACTGGGTAAAGTGAGACTTCATTCAATGCGTGTGGATTAACCGAGGACCAGATTCTAAAGTTTTGTTTGTTGACGTACCCATTTAAGTGAAAATAAGCTTCGCCACAAAAAATAAGTCTATGTTAATCTGGTTAATCCTATTGTTGCAAATGAATCTCCTAAACTAATTGAAGAAGGTGACACCATTTTCTGAATATATTGGGAGTGGTTTTTGCATTACTTGAACTCGGTATGGTTGTAGCTTCAGACGTTTAGTAGCCCTTTTGCAGGCTAAATAAGATGGTCGAACCTGCTAAGACAATCGCCAAAGTAAACTACTTGGAGAGCACTGGTTAGTCTGTTGAACATGCTCCATAAACTCGCTCTGTTGGTGGTTTTAGGCATATTCTTGAAATTATCGATGTCACGGAAACGTCGCATAATCTCATACATACACTGTAGTTTTCCATGGAATATAAGCATCAGAAAAATTCTCTTGAAATAACCGGATGCAACGTTCATAAGATTTTTCCGCAAAATGAGCTTCAAGCAACATGACCCTTTGATCTTGCGTGATACTATTTGCTGACAGAACTACATTTCCGGCCGACTCCCGCACATGCGCACTGGCAGTTAGTGATGTCGCCACAATAGAACTTCGACTAAGTAAGGCCACTCCACCCGTACAAGGAACAAAATTCGGTGGTCTTCTCTTGTCATAGCGGAATTGATTTTCAGAAATACACTTCGGGGGTGGACATTAGAATCACTCTCTATTTAAAAAAAAGCACATCAAAGCTAACAATTTATTTTGACTAAAAAAACTTTTCTACTTATTCTGATTTCTATTTATTCATGTGAAGAATCCAAAACAACACTTTGCTAATAATTTTATATAAAATATTCCCGTTTAACTACCGTGAGATACCTACTATGCTAAAGTAGGGTTCTTTTCCAAGTTGAACAAACTACTCCAAGCCATAAATCAATTTCAACGGATAATTAAAGCTTGAGTATTTATGCCTTTGGAAAAACATGAAATATGTGTATAAATATCCTCTTAAAAATATCATATATATATAGTAAAGCTATGCAGCCTTAAAATGTTCCCTACACCAGACAACATTAAATAATATAATAGAAACTTAGTAAGACTCACATTTCCTCTAAGTACAACTTTGCCAACCGATCAAATTTAATCATACTGATCTTAATTTACCTAACCTTACTTAATTTTTAGCTAACCAAAATTATTGTAATCTAACTTATCTTATATATTTTCTTAATACAAATAAAAGTAATAACGGTTTAATTGTATCTTCCTTTTATAAACATCTAGCCACATTTCAAATACCTATTACCGGCAAGCAATGAGACATAAATAAGTATACAAAGATAAACTACTCCGATAATAATTGACAATGGAATTGAATATTAAAGATTGCATTCAATATCAGTACAGTCATATCCAAACAAGAAGAAACATGTTTCGACAGACTCACAATATATTAAATTATTTAATATATATATATATGTCAAGTCGTTTGATATCGAGCTGTCACTGTTAATATAACAAAAATTAATACATTCGATTATTCGATATTAATGAAATAAATAGAGTGTTTGTTTGCCTGTAATAAACTTGGCGTGATATTAATCGGATGCAATGGCCTTGAATTTTAAAATTAGTAGCTCCTGTGCACAAACATGTGCACTTTGAAGCTGTAATTTTTAATAAGTTTTTTAATTAATTAAAAACTGGGTTGGAAGAACTAAAATGAAGAGATATTATATCTGTGTTTGAATCAAAGAAAATCTTTGCCAAGTGTTGCATCGCTATACATTGCGAGGCTACTCCGGGAAAAGACAGGTACTTGTGTTAGTCTCCAATAATATGTAAAAGGTTGTACTAAAAATATAATGAAATTTTTCCAATGTTGGAAGAAAATAATGTGTGTAGCTTCTATACATTTTTTCTAACAGAATCATATTAAATAATATGATTACGTGAATTAACATATTTAATAATATAGATATTTATAAATAGTATATAAAATAAGACATAGTAAATGCACCCGCATTTACGAGGATGAAGAAATTCACACTCTTGGAAAACCCATCGGCATATTATATATATATATATATATATATAGTCCTTAGTTAACTCTTTAATTTTGGTTATTCCTTATGATAAAAAAACAATTTTGAGAACTTTTAAATTAGCAGGGCCTATTATGATTACAATAGCCGATAAGGTTCAGCTTGTAGGAGCTACTTAAAGAAGATAATACAATTTTAAAAATGATAGCTTGAAAACCAAAAAATAGAATGGTAATTGAAATAATACTAAATGTGAAAAATACCTACATACTTGACTCACAAGTCACTTGTTTGATATGTCAAAATAGTAGTTACAAAGGTTTAGTGTATAAACACAAAACATATTTCAAGCGTCACATCTTCTTTTCTTTTTCAAACTCTTGCAAAAGATAAAACAAGACCGCCCAACCTAAATCTTGTCACGAGCAAATTAACCAAGATTTGACAGGAAAATTAAACAAGAACAAATTAATTAGCTTTTACTGTATGTCAATTGGGATGTATTTTATTAAAATATCTTGTTTTTATAGAACTACTCTTTAGTCAATTCAAAGCAATTTTCCTTTATTAATTTAAACAAAAAAATCGTTTTATTAGTAGAAATAATAGTTTGACCCGTTTTTCTCACAGGAAAACCGCAAAAAAAACTAGATCAAATTAGGATATTCAACATCCAGATTTCATCATTTTGATAGCTCCTCATTGTACAGTGTGTGTTCATTTATTTGTGGTATCTAACGTGCACTTTATGACCTGACTCGTTATATCAGCACACGTGAGATTATATTAGGGAGAAAGAAAGGGTGTACCAATTTTACCGTGAAAGGTATTTTCACATTCCTCCCGGGGTTCTTTTACCTGCCACAATCGATCATGGGACCGACGGCTTTACTCCCCCTTCGAAAGGAAGTTGTGATACATATTTTTATCGCTCAAGAAAAATCTGTAGATCCCAGCTGGGTTTGAACCCATGATTATCGGGTCCTGAGATTAGCAATTTACCACAATACCACTGAGGTCGACTACGACCGAGTATACAATACTGCGCTAACCGTGGTAGTGACAAACCAACTATGGTAATTAATAAATTTATCAAAAAGTATTTGAAATAAAATACTGCCTAGTCCACAAATTGAGTGCACAAATAAACACAATACTTTGACAACGCAAAATTTACTTAAGAACGAATGTAATATAAGTGAAAGTAAGTAATAGACATTTGTACAAAAACATATTGGAAAAATGATCATAACATTATACAGAGAGCATAAATAAAATAACAGACCTTGTTACAGAAACATATTAAATATTGAGCATAATGATTTCTCAAAGATAATCATCACCTTCAAGATATGTCACCATAATTTGTTCATTTTAATTGTTATGTCACTCCTAAATATACGTTGATTTATAATTCTATTTTTATCTATTAATTTTTAATACTAATGGGTCCTCTTTAAGATAATCTTTAGACATATCTCGTCTACCAATACAAATTCAATGTTTTCCAACTTTTGGAAAGGAATTTTTACTATTAGTTTAGGAATATTTGAGGGAACGCTCCCATTTACCGCTAGCTAATTTTTTGAATGACAAACCTAGCAACTTTTATGGTTATGTAGATTAGTCCTTTTATCATTTGGCTAATTTAAATTTTCTTTCATGCTGAAAAATAGTTAGGGCACACTCTCTGTAAAACTACATTAACAATCCCTACCCGTTAAACTAATTAGTTAATGATGTTAATGATAGGATTTGACTTGGGTAGGATGAGGTTATAGAGTTAAATAAATTAAAACCTCATTCACCTACACTTTCCAAACTCAGAATTTCTCCTAACGCAGTATCCAAATGGTTAAAACTGGATCAAACTATTTTGAAAAATTAGGTTCATCAATTATTGTTTCAAAAATAATCTTCTTTTTCATGGGACCGACGGCTTTACTCCCCCTTCGAAAGGAAGTTGTGATACATATTTTTATCGCTCAAGAAAAATCTGTAGATCCCGGCTGGGTTTGAACCCACGATTATCGGGTCTAGAGATTAGCACTTTACCACAATACCACCGAGGTCGACTACGACCGAGTATACAATACTGCGCTAGCCGTGGTAGTCACAAACCAACTATGGTAATTAATAAACTTATCAAAAAATATTTGAAATAAAATACTGCCTAGTCCACAAACTGAGTGCACAAATAAACACAATCCTTTGACAACGCAAAATTTACTTAAGAACGAATGTAATATAAGTGAAAGGAAGTAATAGGCATTGGTACAAAAACATATTGGAAAAATGATCATCACATTTTACAGAAAGCATGAATAAAATAATATACCTTGTTACAGAAACATATTAAATATTGAGCATAATGATTTCTCAAAGATAATCTTCACCTAAAAGATATGTCACTATAATTTGTTCATTTTAATTATTATGTCACTCCTAGATATACGTTAATTTATAATTATATTTTTATCTTTTAATTTTTAATACTAATGGATCCTCTTTAAGATAATCTTTAGTTTAATTTCTAGACATATCTCGTCTACCAATACAAATTCAGTATTTTCCAACCTTTGGAAACGAATTTTTACTATTAGTTTAGGAATATTTGAGGGTACGCTCCCATCTACCACTAGCTAATTTTTTGAATTTCAAACCTAGCAACTTTTATGGTTATGTAGATTAGTCCTTTTATCATTTGGCTAATTTAAATTTTCTTTCGTGCTGAAAAATAGTTAGGGCACACACTCTATAAAACTACATTAACAAAACCTACCCGTTAAACTAATTAGTTAATGATGTTAATGATAGGATTTGACTTGGGTAGGATGTGGTTACAGAGTTAAATAAATTTAAACCTCATTCACCTACACTTTCCAAACTCAGCATTTCTCCTAACGCAGTATCCCAAATGGTTAAAACAGGATCAAACTATTTTGAAAAATATGGTTCATCAATTATTGTTTCAAAAATAATCTTCTTTTATCAACCAACATTATTGTAAATATATTTTATAAAGGTTTTTAATTGCTTATGATTTCATTTTAGTATTAAATATTTCCTTGACATGAGAGAGAAAGTTATGTTTAATAAATTGTGCTAACTTTATAAAAAATAAGTCAAACTAAGCATTGATTTATATTTAATAAATGTAATAAACTAAAATTTAATTTGGCCTTACATTCTTGGAAGTGTGTCCAGAATAAACAAATATTGACTTTTTAAACGAATTAGATGGCAACTTTATTATTTCTTAATTCTTAAGCGTCATGCATTGGTGAGCACGTTAATAAAGACGCTATTTTATTGGATCCGAGTGTACTTAATTACTTTCTTTCACAATATGTTTGTTTGTGTTGTTTTTGCCCCAGCTTCCTCACCGCATCCAGTAATTATTTCCTATTCAAGTCGACAACTATGTAGCACTCGGACAAAATGTTGCACGTCTACTCCGGATGTTTCAACAGAGTGTTTTGTTTTTATATAGTTCCATTCTGTGGACTTTAGAATAAAGCATTAATTTAGTTCTAAAATAAAGTTTCGTTCACCTAGTTATTGTTTCTAGGTTAACGCAGGAAGCTAGACTATAACTATAGGTGTATTCTATCTAAGACAATTGACCTTGATATATCTGGATATATATTGACCTTGAGATATATTGATATATATATTGACCTTGAGATATATTGATATATATATTGACCTTGATATATCACTTCTAGATGACCGAGTTGCTGAGTAAATAGGGTAAGTGTAGACTTATTTATTCAGTCAAGTCTTACAACCCGTATGGGACATACAAATATAATTATAATGAGAGTGTAGTATTGGAGAAGGTAAAACTTGGGAAAAATAGCCCACATTTGCGAGGAAGGAGCGGGGGAAACCGCTGGTATAAAATAAAATTTGGCACTCTAAGTCGTTGCTGGAACCCCAATATCCCTCTCACTAGAATACCAAACTAGACGAGTTTGACCTTCCACCCGCGTGCCCAAAGAGACGGGTTTGAAACAATGACATTATTTTACCTGGCAGACCGGTACTCTTTGCCAGAGTTTATTCGTAGTCGTATGTGTACGTATGATGAAACGGTTGTCTCCTTATTCCACAGACTAGCCTGTTAATTTAGCCCTTGCACTAAAACGTATGAACAATACATTGATTATATTTATTATTAATGATTTTTAACGCTCTTATTACTCAGTAAATTTTCATATAAAATCTATTATGAGAGAATTCTTACTATCAAGTGTCCTTGACATAAAACTATGCTCAGGTTCCAATATTATTTGGTTGAAATATGTTTTGAAACAATTGACTGACTTATGAGACAATAGATTCCTGAAGTTGACAACATATCATTAATTTAAAAATCTTTGTAAATAATAGCCCTATACAATAAAAACATCTTCACAGAACTAATTCCATTGTGTAAATCACACCAACCAGGTTGTAGTCTGCCCTAATATTTTCGGTTCGTCCTAACTGAACAATATTAAATTACATTTTCTCTGGGTTTCCTTTTATCATCTGAAGCTACAAATAAGAATGTGTCAAATAACTTGGGTAACATACAATAATAAAATGTGAGAGTATAAAGAAAGTGGTCTGAGCTATTTAAATTGAAATATCACGGGTAAAAAGTTGGAACAAGCTACTGTTTTATAAAGTGAAGGACTGGAGTTATATATTGGTATTTTGTTTTGTTGATTGTATCACACCCTTAGTGATGGAGGATCCCAGGATAAAGTTTACACCACGCCTCAACAAATTTTCCCTCAACCATGAGGTCGGGGTTTGAATCTAGAACGGATATACTGAGGCTAGATTTTACTAAATGGCTTTCCACTTTTCCTCTACGCCAGTGCAGGTGTATATTTTCGCATAACATTCACTGGACTTAAATTAATAAAAACTAAAGTCTAGCAATGATGAATTTATGGGCGGTTTGCTAGAACGTTGGTGAATTATTAGTGGACTGATAGTGTAGTCCCGAGTACACTATCGCTCTTTAACCTCTGATGACCCAAGCAAACACACACTAGTGTCCACTTAGCAACCATTTAGTGAAGCTCTTGCAAGTTCTTGTAAGCTAGGAGCTATAAAATTAGGTGCTACATGGTTAGGTCATATGAAGTTAGGCTTTATGGGGCTTAATTCTTACCACGCCAAAGTCTAGTGAGGTTTTGTGGGGATAAGTCTTGTGGTGTTAGGTAATATGTGGTAAGGTTCATTAATTATGGGAAAATTTATATTTGATTAGAACTATTCAAACCCAGCTTGCCTATCAATGACGTAAAAAGGTGGATGTGGCTATGAATGCGTTGTCTATCAGCAACATGTCTAAGGGTGAACGTTTACAATAACAACTTCAGTGCCACAAACTCCTAAGCTAGTATTGATTTGTTCTAGATGTATGCACATGGAATAGAACCAAGGTCTTGTGCATCACTCTTGGATCTCTATAAAATCACTTTTCCAAGTGGAGAGGATTGAACCTTTCAAGAAAATTAAAATTTATGTAATTTACTTATTTATAAAATATTACATGTGACCTGTAATAGAACCTAGAAACTGGAAAGGTAAGTAATTCAATTTGCCAGCCTAAATCCCTGTCAGAAGTTCAGGATATGATAAGGGAAGAATAATTTAGGACTATTGATAAAATTACATTACTTTTCCAGCTTATATCTAATTGAATTCTGTTTCACAGTTGGTTAATTTTATCTTTATTTTGGTTTATTATACAGTATGCGACTCATTATACTTTTATGAGTATAAAAATATACTAATTTTTATTAAAATTTTGTTGTTTTAATTATGTATTCTAAGTGTAAGGAATTGTGAGAGTATCATAGAATAAATGCACTTGCATGAGTGTAGATCGTTATAAAGCCATGGTGATAAACTATAGTTGAAAACAAAACTTCCTAGATTTAAAGCTCAACCTCCCTGACATTGGCAATCCCACCTATTGCGAGTTCAGCGCCGTATACTGTGTTATCAACTTATCACTGGTGTGAGGAAAAGTACTGATAGAAATACACATAGTGAAATTGGGGTGTGACTTTAACGGTAGGCTACAAGACAAGACCCTTAACCCATATTCAACTTAGTCACTGTCTTCTTCTACTACTAACACAACCACCCCGAGAGGCTCTTGGCTGACTGCACAATTTGTTTCTATCTCACTCGGTCGTCCGTTAGACATTGTCACTAGCTACTGTAATGGGGTTGACCTAATATACGAGAGGAATTATTTAGAACAAAACAAAAATATTTTAATCTAAATCGTGTATGGCAGTATTGATTGCAATTTAAAAAAATATTTCACTAAATTCGTGGGCATTTCACGGCGAGATATTCCACGATTCCTTCGATCCATCTGATCAAAGGACCAGAATAATAAGTCTTGTTTTGTTTTTTCTAATGACTGTAGACACCACCACATGTTTTAACATTTTTTCGAAGTTTATGGAACAGCTGGACGATGTGGAATTTCATTCAACTAACTTTAGAAAAATAGTTTCAGATTTTATATGTCACGGGAATTAATATCGATTATCCTAAATTACTACCAAGATTGAGTGATTTCCAAACCCATATAGTGTCTATGGTTGCCTAATTTGAGCCCATTTTATTTATTTTATTGGGACACTGTAAAAAGTGTTTCCAAACAAATTACACCTAAATAACGCATTAAAATAAAACATTAAAAATTAAATTAGGCAGATTTACAGCTCGGAAATTAAACTCCAAACAGGGTGAAGCGTTTTAAGGATCAAGAGGATCACTTTTAGCACATATTGTAAGTTAGCTTGTGTTCATCTTGCGACAAGATATGTATCTATTCAACATTATTATATTTCGTCCACTATCTCGTGATCAACTCTTTCTCTTTATAGTTGGTATAGGGTTCGCCTGTCAGCTGATTCGACTAGATTTGGTATATTATACCATAATCAGAAAACATCTATTCAAGAAACATCAAGGAACACAATTACTGAATCAGAATAATTAATGTAACAAAAATGCGATTACCAAGTAAGATGTTAGAGGTTACCTGTAAGCTTAAATTATTAAAATGTTGTTTCAAAGATTAAATAAAACAAAAGTTGGAACAATGTAACCAACTAAAAGTTTATAAATACCCTAGAAATAATGAAGAAAATGTGTTGATCTCTACTCAGCTTGCAGAAAATAAATCTATCTGAGCTGTTTAGGCATGTTATTCATTATATTAACATGAGCAATGTGAAATATAGTTCTGAAAGTCAAGAATTATTTTCGAAAATATTACATGGAAAAATCAACGAATGTGAAACCCAAAAAACTTATGGAAATTTATACGGATATATTATAAGATTATAATGATATTGGTTTGGATTAATCTAAATTATGTAAAAAGTCATGGATGAAGGTAAATTTTATTCAAATTAATAAATGTAGAGTATCCTTTTAAGATTCATCCATGAAGAAACACGCGCTTCTCAGAAATAATGGGTAAAGGACTTCACCTTTAAAATATATTTTTTATACATCTTTCATGTTAAAAGGAACAACTACGGAGTATTAGGCAGAATACGCCAATTCCATATGCCAAATGGGTAAAGGACTTCACCTTTAAAATATATTTTTTATACATATTTCATGTTAAAAGGAACCACTACGGAGTATTTGGCAGAATACGCCAATTCCATATACAAATAAGAAGCTAGCCTTCATAAAAACCTGTTGCCAGGACTCTTTCTATTAGTTGGTTTTTACACTGTTGTTGAGGGGAGAAACATGCAATGGGTATGTCATATATAAACCGTTTGTGCGTATCAGCCAGGCACTCCGGGATCCAAACATCTACACCGGGATCTCCCACCCACGCATAAGTCACATAAGACCACACCATCCAGGATCCAAACATCGACACCGGGACATCCCACCCACGCACAAGAAAGTCAGAGCCACACACTGGCAGTCAGTCTAACACAGTATAAAATAACTTACATTAATATCACAAGTGTGCAGTGATATAAAACATTTAAATGGAATATGTATAGGTAATTAACAGGTGTCATTTAAATAAACCGTGTGTGAATAAAAGGCCATCAACAGTTCTCTTTCTTCAATTTTATTAATATACCGATTTAATTGGTGCTCGAACACGGTGCTATAGAAAGCTGGTTAAACGGTATATTTTCCGTAAAGTGATGTTAGGCGCTCTACCATGGAGCTATAGACAACCTATACATCATCACAGCATTATTATATCAGGGAATTAATCAATAGTGTTTCAATCGATGCCCAAAGTGGGGTGATTAATTCCATAGTGTTTACAAGATGTGGTGCTATAACTAATTGAAACCTATGGATAGAAATCATTGGCTCGTTTAGCCAAGAGTCCCGGGCTCAAATCCCGTCCAAGTGTCATTTTTCAAATTTACGAATAAGATGGATAGAGCTACAAAGGCTGTGTAAGGAAGGTGGTAATGGTAAGCATTCTAATCTTGACATAAGCCCATTTATGGCCAGATTCAATAAAAGAACGTAAATATATTCCGGCGCAAGTATAATAAGTGTTACGGTGTACCACAAAGACTTTCTCACTCTTAACTTAAAATTGAAGCCTTAAAAAACACAATGTATCCTTAATATTGTAACGTGTTAAATAGACCATTAACACGAACACTCAAAATGCCATATATTATGTGATTAACACAATAAATACAAGAACTAATAAATTCTAATAATGTGTGACAGATACTAACTAACAACTAACGGGAAATAGTGTTGCTGGAAACGTCCAAACTTGAGGAAAGTGCCCCAGTTGACAGTTCCTAGAGGTTAAACAAAAGGACATCTTACTCAGTGACCCCACTTCAATTAAATGACTGAGTTGCTTCTCTGTGTTGTGCGCAGTGTCGTCTACTAGTGTAACGTATGTTGCAAAAAGAACAACAAGCTCAATCAAATGGGATAACACTCACCCTCTTCCTTGTTGAACATAAACACTGGAGCAAATGTTTCGTGACCTCCTATCCCTAGAACTCAATCCTACTGACTAAATGGAAATACGATCAGACAGTCAGCTCGTGAAGTAAGCCCCGCCCAGAAGCAAACGAGTGACGGCAACACCACCAGCTCAGGTTTCGTTTCCGCCGTCTGGATGGTTCCAGGAGTGTCTACTAGTTCGTAGAGTCACCGCAATCCTTCCTAAGCGCTGCTTGTCTCCCCTCTTCCACTCCATGTTTTCCATCCCTTTTTCATTCTCTCTGTCTGTGAGCATGTCATGCATTTGTGTCGGCTATATTTTGCAATGTTTGTTTTACATGGTTACTCATTGTACCACTCTTTCAGTTACATTATGGGAAACCTTTCAAAACTATTAATTTCAGACTTATTAATGTAAATTTCTATTTCTATTTCAGGATTTTTTTTTTTCATCAGCATGGTTAATTTGCAACCACGTATGCTTTTGTATTTTTCCTGCTAGGGGAACCTTCCGTTCTCCTATGGAACGTAACTTCTGTTACGTCGCTTGGTGGCTTGCATCTATTTGCGCTCTTGTCGACTGTCTGATTATCAGTTGATGTTTGTTGGGAATATTTAGAGTATATTTTACTTTACTTAGACAGTTTAAATTAACATATGGTTATGTGGGGACCAAGCACTTTAACTTTCAGATATGTGCTTTATATTATTTTTTTCGAACTTGTGATGGTAAAACCAAATAGGTTTTATGTGAGTAATTAATTTCCTTGATAGTTTAAATTTACATTTAATCATGTGGGAATCAAGAACTCTAACTATAAGAGATATGCTTATTAAAATTATAGCTTTTTAGAATAATGTTTGATTGGAAGAGAAGCAAGCTCTTAAACTTGAGCGTAGCGCTTTGTATCTTCGAGCGCACTGAATTACATTATATTGCAATGGGGAAAATGTTGTTCCATAGATTTATTGTTTATCACTAATGTATTTAAACACCTGTGTGGGCTGAACACATATATATTTAGTACGGCTCTAATTAAACGTTGATGTATTTGGACATTGTTTGGATTGTAAGATACTTCCAAAAATAGCATTTATTATGTATCTAAACTTCAGTAACGTTAGAGTCTGTATTATTAGCGCATGAGTGTAAGGATCTTAGTAAATGGTGATTATATTGCTTCCGTTGGGGACTTTAATTATACAGCCCAAAATACCTTAGCCGTTAGGTGGAAGGTTTATTATATTTGGAAGTTGTTACTTTATCTCAAAAGACTTTTGAAAGTATAAATTATTGTCACCAGGTGACTATATATGGTAAATAGAATTTAATTCTCATTTTGACCTTTGAGTCGTAACTTGTTGTTGACTATCCTTGATGGTAGTTATAGTTGTCTCTCACTTTAAACTTAACTTGGCAAGCATACTATTTCCTTGATAGTTTAAATTTACATTTAATCATGTGGGAATCAAGAACTCTAACTATAAGAGATATGCTTATTAAAATTATAGTTTTTTAGAATAATGTTTGATTGGAAGAGAAGCAAGCTCTTAAACTTGAGCGTAGAGCTTTGTATCTTCGAGACCACTGAATTACATTAGATTGCAATGGGACAAATTTTGTCCCATAGATTTATTGTTTATCACTAATGTATTTAAACACCTGTGTGGGCTGAGCACATATATATTTAGTACTTCTCTAATTAAACGTTGATGTATTTGGGCATCGTTTGGATCGTAAGATACTTCCAAAAATAGCATTTATCATGTATCAAAACTTCAGTTACGTTAGAGTCTGTATTATTAGCGCATGAGTGTAAGGAACTTAATAAATAGTGATTATATTGCTTCCGTTGGGGACTTTAATTGTACAGTCCAAAATACCCTAGCTGTTAGGTGGAAGGTTTATTATATTTGGAAGTTGTTACTTTATCTCAAAAGACATTATGAAAGTATAAATTATTTTCACAAAGTGACTATATATAGTAAATAGAATTTAATTCTCATTTTGACCTTTGAGTCGTAACATATTGTTGACTATCCTTGATTGTAGTTATAGTAGTTGTCTCTCACTTTAAACTTAACTTGGCAAGCATACTAACTAAACAATAAGTTTATATTGGATTCTAGTCATATTTATTATATGTTATATTTAACTACAAATCTTCGACTTGGCTTGCCTTGGGCGGTACCTCGGCATATTTCCAATATGTCAAATAAAATAAATACTGTTATCTCTGGTAGCTCCTTGACTATTATTTATCACGCTTCCTGGCAAGTTAAGGTAGTTACTCTAGCACTAGTTGTCTTTCTTCGCAATTCCTAAAGCTCAACCCCACCCCCTTTGTCCTGGTGGACGCCCTTCCAAAAAACGTCAGTCCTGTTTGTATAAAGCAGCCATCCCTCACTTCCTATTTGTATTCAATTATAACGATTCGTCGGAGGAACAGCCTGAACTTCAATCAAGGATAAGTGAACTGAGCTATTAGTGATCACGATGTGTGAGGCATTGGTCTATCCTCCTCACCACATATGTATCTACGTCTATCACTATGATTATTTGTATTAGTGGTCTTTGATAGAGCTGTTACTCTTTATTTATATGTCCATATGACATAGTTTAGTATGTCAGAGATTCTGACTTGTTTTATATGCCCATAAGACATAGTTTTGAATAATAGAGTTCTTACTCTTTGTTTCTATGTCTATTTGGGATAGCTTAGTATGTCAGTTTTTCTGACTTGTTTTTCTAGGCCCATTAGGATTAGTGTATTATGTTAGAGATCTTGCTTTATTTTTCTATGTCCAGCGGACATAGTCGCAAATACCTAGGACTAAGCCAGACGCTCTATGCTGTGTAACCATGCTCCAGCTAGCTTAGTGCTTAAGAGGATATTATGGTTGAAATAAGGTTATATATCACTTTATTCCATGAGCTAGCTGGGTCTTTGACTTATACCAGGGTATAAAATGTCTAATGATATTTATTTATTCAGTGATCAACCTGTGGGGGTTCTACTAGTCTAGAGTAGTGGCCCGTGGAGTATTGTTTATTTTGTCCAGCCCCCTTCAGGCGTGGTTTGTATTAGTTAATGTTTAAGTGTTTTCACTAGATATAGTGTGTCTAGACATGTGTAGAATGTTAAATATACTATTGAATGACCAGGCAGTACTAATGAGGAGTAAACAACCCATAGTATCTTAATAGCCTAGATACCTGGTAGCTCGCCATGAACTATTTGTAAACTTATATTGTTCCTCTTCTAGGAGCGTATACTTTGTGTCTCGTAATCCACTATGGCGTTAACTCACGCTAGCTAGCTCATTTAACTACCAACGTTGTAACTCTTTAAATTAAAACTTTCTTGATTTTGGTATTGTTAACTAGGAGTATTATTCATGGAAATGCCTTTCAGTTCTAAGTCTAGTAGCCGCCAGGTTGAATAGTTTTTATGTATTGTTGCTTGCCCTTAAATTAATATTTGAGTCCTATTTAAATTGCCGTTGTGTTTAGGCAGACACATCTTCGTAGCTAATGTGTGTTAGTTCTATTTTAAAGAGTTACTTACATTCATAATATATACTCTACCATACTTTTGTTCATTGCAGGTATAACCTAGGTGTTTCACTTCAAATATTCCCTATTTGGATAACTATATCAAAAGTAACTGATTTTATTTCTCTTGATAATAAAGGGCTGTCTCGTGTAAAAAGTAGTTAAAACATATGTAATTCTATCAAATTGTTTAAATTTAAATAAACAGATTTGTTAAAAAAGAAAAACACTCCGCCACTCTTTTCGTTTACAATAAAGAAATATTCAGACTCACCAATACGTAGTTCAGGAAAATTTTATCACAGTTTGTCCAATATATTTTGTGAATTTTGATAGCCCGCCTCCCTTTTCCGGCTTCCAATCTTCTTGTTTCTAATTTAAAATATTTTCTTATTATTTGGGGTGTAATAGCCATGTAAATGCACAGCTCCCTACTTCTAAGACCTCAAATTAAAAATAATTCGGAAACTATTGGTTTTATATAAAAACAATTGATTATAATATTTATTTCTAGAAAAATTAGATTGGCATTTTTTTTACATTGTTGTTATTATTATTATTATTATTATTATTATTATTATAAAGGAAATTGAAATTGAATTAAAATTATTATTGTTATTATTAAGGAAATTGAAATTGAATTAAAATTATTATTATTATTATTATTATTATTATTATTATTACTAGCCCCACGTCTTACTACCTGTTCGGTTTATACGGACTTACGCTAATGTGTAGTGGTAGGGTGATTGTGAGATGAAATGGAGGACCTACAGTTTAACGTGGGATCCGAACCATGGTGGAGGCCTGGCATTCCACACATTCACAAGTTTTGATTAACACACGTCTTGTCAGATGTGAAGGAATTGTTTGACAATCAGATAAATCTGTGCTGGGAACGATTATTTAGCCCCGGACCTCCAGCACAGAGGTCTGAAACCCTACCCCTTGACCGCCAGGTCATCGTTTGTATTGTTAAACCTGTGCATGGATACGGATTCTTATAAAAATCGTTAGAGCTGGTCTCGAGAAAATTGATTTGTTATCTTTTCACTACCAGGTAAGATTGCCTTTAACTGTATGTGTAAATATATGATTCAAAATATGTATCTAAGGAAATTTATAAAAACATTGAATACCAAGTTTCGGCCTAATCGGTAGATTGTTAGGGCTATAGGCTTATGGAGAGATAGACTAACGATATTGTTATGACCACTGTTTCGGCTTCGAGAGGACATGAAACGCCGACGTCTATCAACATTTCGAATTCAAGATAATTGACGATCGCAATACTTTCTCTTCTAGGACTCACGATATATTACAAATATTATTTAAATATTAGAAAACATTTTAGCTACTATAACATTAACACTATCATACAACCAGAATTCTTTCCAGTGTATTAAATATACTGATAACACTTTCCCAAATCTATCGAGATTATTAAGTTTATTTAGCACTGTGTCTTACTACCCGCTCGGGCGATACGCATTGTACTCAATATGATAACGGGCTAAGAATGAGGAAGGCTAAATTTGGAGGAAGAGAATCCGTACCTGCGTTAAAGGAGAGTGAAAAATCATTTAGAAAAAAACCTCTATAAACCTGACCGGTATTCTAACCGTAATCTTCCTGTCATCGTCATTCCAGTCTATTGAGAGATATACGCCTTAGACCATTCGGTCACTGAAGTGGGTGATGATTAAGTGAGCGAATACGCATGTATAATGCTTACTAATAACAGACGCAACATATTCTAATACAACATAGATAATTTATAGAATGTATCAACATATATCTTACTAATAATACTTTGATTATTATTTGTTGCGTCTTACTAACCGTTCGGTGCTATACACCTATGTACCAATTAGGCTAATGGTATAGGGATTAGGAAAGATGAATTTAAAGCAAGTACACCTGGATTTTTATAAAGGAAAAGGGGAAAACCATTTAGGGAAAACCACCCTCAGTAAAACCAACTGGGATTCTAACGTTTATCACCCCGTATTTGGTAGTCTAGTCGATTGTGATAGTGACACCTTAGACCACGTGGCCACCGAAGTGGGTCTACGCCTACTAATGATAAACAAAACAGCATGAGCATTTTATTCAACTGTTGCTTTTGTGATATTTTCTTGAATGAACCTAATCCAAAAATGTTTTGGCTTTTACTTCTAATAGCAGCTTCGCTCATCAGACAATATTTTTCAATCCACCTTACTTTGACGGAATTATAAATTAACGACGAACTCACAATAAGCCAAGAGCTTATTGCCAACAGATAATACCTCTTTTTACGCAACTAAGCACAATGCATTCCGAGGATAAATCCGCTTATGGTTTTCCGTGAAATCATCGCTCTTCTGCCCACACGAATGTGGGAAGGTTTGAGGGATTTGGGTATAGAGCGTGTACAGTAAGACCTTCATTAATCATATATTCAACGTGAGCTTAGTACAATACCCAAATGTTCACCCAGTATTATTATAGTGTAGGCAGGACGGACACACGCAACAATGTGTTGACCTGCCTAGGATTAGCAGCTCTTAGGCTTGAGAGGAAAAACTACCCACCCTTGTTTCACACTTTGATACACCTCCAGGATATAATTATATTAACACTATTTAATAGCGTTGATACATATGTTTAATATAGTAGAAAAATAAAAACTGGACATGGAAATTGGATCCAAGACCATTGCCATAACGCACTAATGGTATATCTCCTGAGGTGCCCAGGATTCATCCCTTATTCAGTGCCATTCATCACCAATGGCCATAGGCCATGAAGTAAGACAGCATATTGACGGATGGGGGAGAGTGGTTGGATATGTGGAGCTATCAGAAAAACTGCTACAGCTGAATTGGTGGAGGCATTCGGGTTGTCATTTGCACAATTTAGAGAACCTGTATCATGGTAAATAAAGATTTAATTTTATTTTGCTACAAAAAAGAAGTTTCTGTTTAAGAATCTCAAATAAAAAATTAGTCCTAGAAATGCTTTTATAACGCCTAGAAAAATCACAATTTTTTTTTTTTGCACAATAGATTAGACTTCAATTTTAAAAATAGTTTTAGTAAGAAAACTTATTTTGGACTGGCAAAGCCGTGAAAAGTACACTTTTTACAGGCCTACAAAATAATGCATGACCTATGTTAAATATTAACATTGTTTATAATTAGAATATTATTAAATAAATAGAGAACAATATAGTAGATTTTTTTTTATTATATTGAACCAAAAATAAACCTCCCCCGAATAGAGGCAGCACCTTAAAATTTGGTTTGCTTTGAAAGGAAAAAGTATTACGGTCAGATAATGAATCCTCTAGATTTCCTAAACTTCACATTACTATGATTTTAAATTTTTTGTTATAATTAACCCTTAATCATTGTAAGAAATACTTTTAAATTATGATCTGTATAGTTGGTTATTAATTATTTGTTAATACAGCAATTTAGTTCTGACTTCAAAAGTGAGGTAAATAGGTTATTAAAAGGGTTGCATTTTCTCAGCCCTATTTTAGTAGCTTGTAACCTCAACAAAAAGTTCCTAGAACAAGGTGTGAGAGTAGTAGTGGCAGCTATAAAAGGTTTGGCTATTTCGTCCTTTCAGCCAATTTTGCTTGAGTTAAATTTGAACTTTTATGTGATAAAATAAATATCCCGTCACTATTTCAATGGCTGCACGAGAACCCCTTATGTCAAGAGGGAAATAGGGTGGAGAGAGTATTTAATAGTAGAATGTAACTATTGCTTTAAAATAAGGCATCTCTATTTCTTGTAATTAATAGGTTGGTGGAGAAAAATTAGTACACTTAGACAAAATAGAAGATTAATTATGGTTACTTTCCTCTTTTTCCCCCTGTTACGAGTGGAAACACTCTAATAGCTTTTTTTTTTATCAAACCAGGTTTTTTAGTAATACGATTTATCTAAAGGATGATAAAATATGATATATTTTAAAAATGTGGAAGAAGTAAGTAACGTGTAAAAATGTTTCTTTTTTTGCACTTCATTTTGTTACCTATCACGTCAATCCACTTTTCATAAAATTAAAGGACCCGGTATGAGTGAGACAGGATATAGATAAACTTAGTCCAAATTTATTTTGTGAAAAAGATACTCCCTCACTACACCCAGCTAGGATTTAAACCAGAATATCCTGTCACCAGCAAACCTGACTAGATGAGCTCGACGCCTATCCCACGTGCCCACTCATGCGAGTTAAACCACTCATATAGTTTTTCCACTAAACCATTGTATTATCTTAGTACTAAAATTTACCTAGAATTTGTTACAACTTGATATAGATACTATACAAAACACGATAGTGGTTGAAATGAATAATAACCTAGATTCACCCGAGAGCATCGAGCACACTAGGAAAAATGTGGCAAAATAACTTTATTCATGATCATGTTGAGGATTATAAGAACAGTTTTATTTTGTCAATATCTACAGAGCCATTAATTTTTAAAAGCACTTTGGTTGTATTCTCAATTAATTTTTGTTGAAAATGGTATTATCACATCAATTAACAGTTTTCATATCTTGTACATATTTAAAACACAAAACCAAATTGTTCATGATTATTTTTTCATTCTTGTAATTAATAGTACAAATCATATATGTATCATTTGTTATGAAGAAATCAACAAAGTAAAATAAAACATTAAAGAACATTTAGAAGGCATTGTTCGTCTTCTTGCTGGTCAAGGCTCACTCACTAAATGCTCTATATAAGTGGATGGAATTACTCAAGTCCCAACATTGTTATTACTATTTTTGTGTGAAGACATCTATAAACTCCCGATATTGATAATTATGATGGTGATGATGTTATAATTATAATGTAGTCATTGTAATACAAACAAGAAACAATTATTACTCTTAACCGCTCCTGTGACCGCATGGTCTGACGCGCTATTCTCATGTTATAGTAGATTGCCGATGACGGGAAGATAGAGGTTAGTTAGAATTTCAGTGGGATGTACTGAAGGTGGTTTTTCCAAAATGGTTTTCAACTCTCCCGTCACGTAAATGCATGTACACTTCCTATAAAATATAACCTTAACCCCAAAATCATTAGCGTTTTTAGTACATAAGCGTATAACCTGAACGACACAAAACACAAACATATCTTGGTACAGAATGAGCTATTTAAGTTTATGTACATATAAGTTAATAATGAACATTAAGCAAACAGAAAGAAATTAAAACGTCTTTCTGCCCATTCGAGAGTGAGGAAGGTAAGAATTAGAGACAGTGTACCCCTATTTACGTGGAGGTAGAATTTGAAGCAATTTATTCAAAACAAAACAGCCCAGTAGAGCAGGTCGAGATTAAGCCTATAATTTTGACCTCTTTAGCCCCATTAAACTATAACAGACAAGAATAATCTGTTATCTTTGTTTGTGTGCCCAGAGGTGTAAATCTTTTATTTGAGTTGGTGCACTTGTATTGTAAGGTAAAATTAACTAATCGATTATCAGAAAAGCATATGATCCAATAACAGCCGAGCTTGGTGACCTTTCACCGCAAGATTGCAGCAGTAGCTGAATGTTTTGAGTCTGCCTGTCAGACTAGGTACGCATGAGGGGGTTCCACTTGTGATTTATTCCAGCAATTTCCATTCTCATTCTACTCCAGGGTTTTACGACCTCTAAGCAAATCGTATATTCTGCTGAGCATCCACGTTGTAAACAATGTTTTAAGAACTGTTATAGTAAAGTATAAACTACGAGTATAAAGCATCTGTAAGGCATCAACTATTCCCTGTTTATGGTATGATGGAATGTCTAAAAAGCCTTTTCTTCTGTCATAACACTACCATATATTAGGATTTAGCTATTCATTCCTACCATAAACATGGGATAATAGCCTGCATTGGCTTACACGTGAATAAATACGTCATATATCATCAAGTATCACTTGAGAGCGACACGGTAGGGGTTAAAATCTTACCTGAGCGTACTAAAGGGGGTGTTTCCTAAATGGTTTCCCATTGACCCTCCACAAAAATGCGGGTACATCTCTATTAAATTATAGATTCCTCCCCGCTGTCCCATTTACCCATATGAGGTGTGTAGAAGCAGTTAAAAAATTAAGTTTTAGTAATGGATACATTTTTATTGTAATAGATTGTAACCCGACTCAGTGGCGAAGTTGGCTAGCGCGCTTGTCGTGTTGAGATCGACTGCTGATGACGGGAAGATCGAGGTTCGAATCTCGGTCGGGTGAACTGGGGGTGGTTTTTTCCTAAATGGTTTTACACTCTCCCTCCACGCAAATGCGGGTTCACTTCCTCTATTCCAACCTTCCCAATTCCTAATCCATTAGAGTAATTAGTACTTAAAGCGTATAACCCGAATGGGTAGTAAGACGTGGTGCTAAATATTATTATTATGATAGAGGAGTTCCTCTTGTATTGGGAAGTAAGTCTCTTCCTAAAGGCTAACATGGTTTTCCGCTGATTAGTGGAGCTAGGTTACGTAATTCCGAGATCCCCAAATCGAATAGGAAAGTCAATTTGCTGTGTTTGTTGGTAGACGTAGAGGGTGGAGTGGGGTGTTCAGTCAGTGTCTTCTCTCAATCGAGTTTCTCCTTGACCACGGAAATTAGGTTTCCCTGCGCGTCCTGTCGAGAAATACTTTCAGTTCAGCCACCACCCGCATGTCTTCACTCCAGCATGAGCCACATTATTCTCATCGAGTTAAGATAAACATGTTAGTGTTCAACGTAAACTTTAAAAAAAAACACAGGGATCCATCACAAAGCCACCTACGAAATAACTAATTAACGTAAATTAGCAACCTCTCACACTAATGCTCTAACAGTAGCTAAGGAATTCATAATATCCGAATAAGAAGACGAAATTTTAAGTATTTAACTTCCTATCGTCATCCATCTTTGATCAGTCGAGATTCCGTTTTCCTATTGGGTTGTAAAGGGCTCCAGGTTCGAAAAACCTGTCATTGGGGATCCTCTTTACTAGTGATAATTTAACGTCTGGGTTTTTTGATGGTGTTTATGGTTTATATCTAGATTATTTTGAATGTTTCATTCTGTTATATTCAGTTGGATCAGTATGTATCTCAAGTTAAATTATATTAATCATTTTCACTCCCATCCGAGATCAAATTAATGTAACTTGCTCTATACCTGTGTTGACTTCCTTAGCCCCTTAGTCACGGGTATGATTATTATTAAATTTATATTTTATACGTACCACAGGATGGTAATGCTTTGTCTTAGAATTAATTTATAATAGCTATGTTAAATTATTTAGTATTTAATATAGACATTAATCATATGACGATCATGTATGTATATGATAATTGATACTTGATGATTTTTGACCATTTATTATCATTTCCCAATTTGATTCCAGATGTAACAAAAGATACAGAACAACAAGAGTTTTGTTATTTCTTTGAGCTAAAATAATAACATAGCTAAATGAGTTGAACTTATCAACGCGGACTCTAATTAATTATCTGGTGCTTCAGGTGAAATAAGTAGCTTGATACTTGACTTAAATAATACATTATATCCATACATCTTGAAATATAAAATATCTTAATCTGGTCAAATCAAGTAAACCCACACGCATTTATGAATTAGAATATAATTGATATGTGAAGATTTCGCTCCTTTGGCCGATTTATATCCCAATTCTTAAAATAAGGGTAATGAATTATATCACTTGGAAAGCATCACAAATAAATTTATAGCACTCATACACATCAATAAATATACAAACGAGTCTTAACACTCATAGATTTTAAAACAAAAAGATCTGAAATTTTAATAATTACTAAAATATATATCTTGATTGTGTTTTCTTATCAATAGTACATACGTAGGATACTGTAATGAAGAAATAAAATTACGTAGATCGAATACTTATAAAACACATTGAGAATTTCTCCTTTTTATTCTAAACAACTTTAAGATACACACATATCTTAGGGGAATGAGTAAAGGTTTATGTTGCCTTAAATAAAAATTAGTTTTAAAATAATATAGGCCACCTGTGTCTAATAATTTTTGGCTTTGTGGCCCACACTAGACCGTTAAATTATGTCCAAAGACTTGTAAAATATTATTGAACTAACACCTGATGTTCAGAAGATCACACACAATATTAGGCTATTCTGATAGATAATTATTAAAGAGAATTACAGCTTTTAAAAAGTGGGTTCAAAGTAGGCTAATATTTTTAAGCTTTTTAATTTTGATAGATTTTTAAACACACACTTGGGTGTGCTGTAATCTCAAGGAAAATATTTTTCATTCCAGATCTGAGAGTTGAGACAGTACTTCTGTAATTTTAGAAACGTATATGAATTATATGAATTGTTAAATGACCATACATGTAAAATCTCATACTTTCCTGACCCAATAGCAAAGTTAATGATTCGATAATTATTTAAGTATCATCGCTAAGTGTTAACATTAATTTGCTTCAGTCAGCAGATATTCTGATAATTACTTTAAGCGCTTACCTATATTTTATTATATTTAATAAACTAAACTTGTTTTCTCTAAATTTGAATGAGACCATTGGATAATAAACATTTTGTTGGTTTATTTTTATTTTTACAGTATCTAGTTATATCAATGCAAATATAATTCAATATTACCTTATATTATTTACATTTTTAAAGAGGGTCTAAAAGAACAATATTTACCTCTTTAACACAGATAATCCGTTTCAAACATCAGAACAGCCTTTGTATGTTGACACTGTCACTGCCACCTTGGGGACCGCTACTGCAGCACGCTCTATCTTACACGACAGTCATGTCGTATCATCATAATCTAGTAGGTCGAATGCTTTCACGACTACAATACTGTCTCTTGATATGAGAAAGTGTTTATTATTAGCACCGCATGTTACTTCCCGTTCATGTTATACGCATATGAAAAAGTAAAGATGGAAATTGAAGAAAATTTGCCCTCAAAACTAATCAGGAAGGAAATATATCTTAAAATAGGATTTTATTATGTATGATTAATAACTTAATGTATTCTGATTCTGACAAAATCCTACTATAATTAAAAAATTATGGATCCTACTTCAATATACTGTAGTTGAAGATTTTTTCACTACATGAAAATTAATATAAATACATAAAAATATATATATAATAATTTAAATATCAACTCATAGGGATATGAAATTTATCGTCCCCGATTTCACCTGAAATGGATTATGTTCACATCTTGAGCTGAAACAAAATAAGTCGCTATACCACAACCCTTCTATACTTACTCTGATTTTGGCTTATGGGGGCGATGGTCTGGACAGAAACTATGCGACTTTAGGAGGCCCATCAAATGCGATGTGAAAAACACAACGAATGATTTTTTAAGTTTCATCTGTCAGAATTTAAATAAGGGAAAATAATTCCGACTATACCAGCGTACACGAAACATTTCGTAACAAAATGTTGACAGCATTTAATATTGACTTTTCTGTTTTTTCATAGTGTGTGGTATTGTAAAGAACAAAGAGTACACTTTTTTTTATAAAAACATATTTTTATATTATTCTAATTTTTTGTGATTTTGTTTTTTTAATTTTTATCTAGAATAAAATAAAATTATATGTTTTTCAAATTATATAATTTTACTTAAATTATTCTGTCGAGCACATACAGTTGTGATTTTAAGTAAAAATAAATTCATATTTATATTCAATAAATTAAAAGTACGATTGTTTAGAACCTCAATCTCTTTAATACTATAGGATTTGTGTTCGCCATCTGTAATTTTAACTTAATAAAATCTGATCTTTAATTTTAACTTAATAAAACCTGATTTGTAATTTTAACTTAATAAAACCTGAATTATAGCACCAATAGAGATTTTTAATAGCTAAGATTTAATGTTCCATAAAGGTTGGTAGTTTTACTTCCAAAGAATTACAACAATCACCATAATTTCATAATGTGTGTATATGTTTGTATTTCCGCACCCTAAAGAAGCATCTATGACCTAAAAGGCTGAAACTCTGCACATTTAAAATATACACCCTTGGATAGAGCCTAATGAAGCCGGATTTTCAAACAAAATATAAACTCTCATGTTCCCTTAAAAATGACTTTAAGGTTACTTTGAACAAGCATAAACAAAGCACGATCTTCCATGCGTCTATCAATATAAGCTTAGGTTTTATTAGGTTGGTTAGTATTATAATCAACCTCTCGCAGACAGGATTTAAAACTAGTATATTTATAATGAACAAAGAATGCATGGCATATCCTCAATGCCTGGAATACTCAAATATAGATTCAACTCTAGGGGTAGACAGTTGACCTTGAAGAAGTCAACTAACTGATACAAAACGTACTCAATGAGGTAATTAATTGTAAGAAGTTAATACAAACGTATTCACTAACAGAAAGTTCTGAATACAGACTAATGACTATGTACTGTACTTTAGCAGAAATGGCACAACAATAGGAAAAAAAAACTGGCTGTTAGCATTCACGTTTATAATAAAGGCCATTGAAAGACGAGACATGTTGTGATTATTGTGAAAATTAAAAACTCAATGATAATTTTTAGAGATCTCCACAAATTAATTACCCATGACATCGAGAAGCCTGCCATAATAGTATAGCTATATTCATAGATTATTTATTTTGTTTAAGAATTTATACTTCCTCAAGGACCATCAATTTTTACCAGTGACATGGGAGTTTATTGTTTCTTTATTTTTTACCGGCTTGGTCTGTTAATCAAATCCTAAAATACCTGACAACTTGGTGAGGTTTTTAATATGGTGCCATACATTTAAATAGTTTTAAGTTTATAAGTCGTCTAGATATACAAACTTGTATTTGGTCGTAAAATCTCCTTTAGGGAAACTGAACGTTAAAAAACACCCTCTTTGCTCACTAACGCGTCGATACTTCCATATCCTCGTTCCCTTGTTCTCTCCTTCAGTCCCTCTCTTCCGTTCGTCGGTCGTATTTGCACAGAAAGGATGCGGGCAGACGCAATCGTGGTTTCTCAGATGTAGCGGGTCTTGTTTACTGAGCACTCGGCCATCCCTGTTCAAATGTTACCACTAAGTGATGCGCTACACTGCTCAGAATAAATACTTACGGTCTCACAACTAAGGTTAGGTAAGGGCAGCATTTTAACTATCATTTATACTGGTAGAGGGGGGTATTCCTTTACGAGCCAAATTTTTGCGTCTGTTCACCACTTCAGTGGTCACATGGTCTAAGGTAATAATACTAAGCTTTTTTTTTATCGCGTAGCCCCACATCAAATTTATCATCAACTTTGTATCCCCAAAGTTGTTGGTGCTTTACAAAATTCAAAATAAATATTATATCATCTACATCTTAAATAAAAATGGCCTTCTCAAATCACATGCCTTTATATCGGTGACTCTTGTGACTAACCCTAAATCTGACCCTGAATATTCAGTGTTTATCACAAAATAATATTTACTATTTGTCCCGTCCGAATAATTTACCTTCTTTTAAAACATGACTTTTTATATTGAACGTAAACTCATTTATTAAACCAAATAGTATTCTTTTAATAAAAATATGTACAGCATTAAGATAAAATAATTTTTAAATTCTATATTTCATAACAAATTATACAAGCCTGCTTTAACGAAGAAGTTTAATTTAGGTTACTTAGCCTATATTTTAATTATCTAATTCTTCAGATGAATAAATTAGAGAACTTATTTATAAACAACGTAGTTTATATATAACACATTTTTCTCTACATCAACTGTTTTTTTCAGTTAAGTATAATTTTATGCATTGAATAAGCGGATTCATCTGAGTACAATATATATTTGCCCTTGTGCAAAGACCGGTTTATGTAATAGTGTCACAATTTTGTAAAACTTTGACCACACACTATTATTTTTAACGTAATGGTAAACATACAAAATTATAACAAAATGCAAGAATGCTTTTTTATATTCCCACTAATATTATGTGAGATAAAAAGAAAAGAAAAATTACGACCACCTTTGAAATAAAATGAGCTATTAAGAGCACACAAATATTATTTTTATTTATAAATACACAGATTATATTGATTTATAAATGAGTTCAAGGTTTTGTATGCTATACCCTTTTTTCAAATAAAATAAGTGGACTAAAATAAAACATATTATATGAACACAAAAATAAACTTTTGAATTAAAATGGGAACCTGATAAGCTAAAAGTGGTTTATTTACTCACCGAGTCGAATAATACAAGCAGTTTCAAGAAACCTTCAATATCTGACCAAATTAAACAATTTACATAAATTATGTACATATAAAACTTAATAATTCACTATATTATAAATTCCTAATCACATAGCATACATCAGCATACTATTTAATTATATACGCTGAGTGTAGGTAGGTACTCTTGAATTGAGTTTTGTGTTAAATTAACAAATATTGATTTTAATAAATGATTTAACCAAAAACGTTAATCTTTTAAAAAAATCTAGCATTGTAAAATAAATTTAGAATCGGAAAAATAGTTTGACTGTAAAAGAGGAAAGGTTATGTTTAATTTTTATTCAAATATTAATTTATAGTATCTTGATATAATAAACTAAATACTCTGATGTTATCTGCCACCCTATTCTACTTTTACGTTTTCTTATCTGATTTTAATATATATATATGTATATATATTTTTATATATTTATATATTTTTTTGTGAGTTAGAATATGTTTCAATTTTGTCCGTAGCTAAACACGCTATGTTCTTGTGCATGTTACAATATAATTTATGTCCTTCTAATGAATATATTGACTTTTTCTTGTTTATTTTCGTGGTTGGCCTTGGCCATTAGTACTCGTCTTGTGGCATTAGCTGTACTAGTAACAAGTCAATAGCAGGTTATATAAAACTTAATAATTCACTATATTATAAATTCCTAATCACATAGCATACATCAGCATACTATTTAATTATATACGCTGAGTGTAGGTAGGTACTCTTGAATTGAGTTTTGTGTTAAATTAACAAATATTGATTTTAATAAATGATTTAACCAAAAACGTTAATCTTTTAAAAAAATCTAGCATTGTAAAATAAATTTAGAATCGGAAAAATAGTTTGACTGTAAAAGAGGAAAGGTTATGTTTAATTTTTATTCAAATATTAATTTATAGTATCTTGATATAATAAACTAAATACTCTGATGTTATCTGCCACCCTATTCTACTTTTACGTTTTCTTATCTGATTTTAATATATATATATGTATATATATTTTTATATATTTATATATTTTTTTGTGAGTTAGAATATGTTTCAATTTTGTCCGTAGCTAAACACGCTATGTTCTTGTGCATGTTACAATATAATTTATGTCCTTCTAATGAATATATTGACTTTTTCTTGTTTATTTTCGTGGTTGGCCTTGGCCATTAGTACTCGTCTTGTGGCATTAGCTGTACTAGTAACAAGTCAATAGCAGGTCTCATTCGCTAGTTTTGAAGTAAATACATCTAGCACAAGTTTAGATTCTGACATATGGGAGTGAAGATTTTTAGCTCTCTCTTAAACATGTTTCATATTATTTTCTAAATATTTTCAACTTTTTATATTAGATTACTAAGGTATATTTATCCCTAGTTCATGGTCAAACCTTTTACCTTTGTCATGTTGTAAGAATAGTCTGCTTGGACTTGGAGAAAATAACTTAAAAAAAGTTTGTTTCTAGAATAATATACTTGAAACATTGGTTGAAGACGATTAGGCTGTTATTTTTCAGCTTTTAAAAAATATGGAACCTAATATATGTTGTTCCTCACTAAAATCTGTTTTAAAAGTACAAGCTCTGTTAAAAAGGTAAGATATAAGTGCATCAATAGACAGCTGAGTGTCTGGTTAAGAACTAGAAACTATTTATTTCCAGTATTTGTGGAGTATGTAAAATTCAGAAGAGGAAACAAATTTCCTACATTTTTGCTGTTTTTTACATGGACATATTATCTTGGTGAGGTCCAGCCAAATCTTCAACTATAAATAGTTTTACATATATATATGTAAAACTATTTATAGTTGAAGATTTGGCTGGATTACTGATGAAATAAAAACAAAAATAATATATATTCTTTTTGTTTTACTTTCATCAGTAATCCAGCATTTATTTAAAATCTTCAGAAAAAATATTTTACCTTATATATTCCAGATCATCAATTAATAATTTATTTTTTTATGTTAAAATATTAATAAAACTATTATGATTGTCAACAATACTAAATTACTTTTGTTTGTTTTACTTGAAACTTAAATAATATTATATATGTTTATATATGTACATATTTTCAATCTGGTATTATATTTTTTTTAAATCCCAAATTTAACTATTTTATGATATTTTGGTTTTTATTGATTATTTATTTTGTTCAAAAATAGATATAATAAAATATTATTTTATTTTATTTTAATTTGCAGATTAGAATTTGTATTAGAAAAGGACGTCCATAGGTAGTATTGGGATGTGGAAACATTAAAATAATAATAATAGTTCACAATAAAGGAAAATAGTTTTTTTAGTGTAATATAATACAATTAATTACGTGATTACTTTTATTTAGATTGTTCAACGTTATATTATATGTATTTTCTTCGATTATTGTAGGGATTTCGGTAGTACCATTGTTGTAAGTAGTGTAGTTATAACAAATAAATTAATATAGCGTGTAGACTTTAGAAAGCGTTCTCGAGAACACGCAGTGGTCCCTAGTTTTAAAAGTCATCGTGCCACCATAGAGTCAGCCAAGGAAAAGGTTTCTCCTAATTGTAATTCCTAAAAGTGGCGCCCACCAAATATAGTTCAAACCCAACTCACACCAATTTTACTATGAATAATATATAAGTAATTTTAAGAGTCACCGTCCTTTACACTGTATTATTCTAAATTTATGAAAATACGGTTTAATGTAAAGTTATAAAAACTTGTTTTATCATTTTTGAAAAACATTTAAAATGCTTAGTAAGGAACATTTAAGAATATTAAGAAAAAATAAAATTCAATTTTAGATTAACTTAAGTTGGACAAGTTGTATTAAATTGACGTGGAAGAAACATAAATATGTAATATAAATATAATATATATGCACAATGTTTAAATTATACTTATAAAGCTTTTGGTAGTAACAATTACAAGTTATGATACATTTTAATTACGAATATGTTGAAATTGTAACAAACATATAAAAATTAGGTACATTTTAATATAGACATTTGGGTCAATTATACTTAAAACTAAATTTAAAGAGTCAAAGGATTATGTGACTATGCATATATTGAAAGTTTAATGTGTTACTCTTGAAAAACGACATAAAAATGATTAAATATGAAAAGTAAAAATTGAATTTATTTATTAGCTCTTGTTCCCTCTTCCTTGATTTCTGGCTGCAAGAGTTGCACGGTTAAGCACAGCCACAGTACCTAATTTTTAGATTTTTGTTACAATTTCAACTTATTCATAATTAATATATATCATAAATTGTTATTATTATTATTATTATTATTACCATATATTTTATAAATATAATTTAAACATTGTGCATATATATTACATTTATATTATATATTTATGTTTATTTTTCCTGTTAATTTAGTACAACTAGTCCAACTTAGATTAACATAAAATTGAATTTTATTTTTCTTATTATTGTTCTATTATATTTAAAACCCATATGCCATATTTTAAAAAATCAATAGAAGTGATGGTAATAGTGAAAATATTATATTTAGTGACTGCCCTTAATGTTTTTAAATTTATTTGATGATTCATGTTTTAATAAAATGTTGAGTTTTATAATATTCATTTAATATAAATTTTAAGATTCAAATAATTACAGTATATTTTGCATATAAGTTGGATTAAGGGTCCATTAAAAGCAAGTGCGTTACTTACTTTTTATATCCTTATAATTAATTTCTTAATTGCATTTTTTTTTATTTATTGATATCTAACAGGTATAAAACGTATTGTGATTGTCAAAAAAAAATCAGAAATGAGATTTTGATGAATGTCGACATTTTATGACCCCCCGAATCCAAAAAAGGTCGATTTTTAATTTCCGTCTGTTTGTCTGTACTTCGAACTAGAGCTTAACTATTTCACCTATTGGGATATAACTTAGTATCTAGGGTTTTCATAGGACTGTTCCAAGGTATTTTTGGAATTTAATAACTAACCCTAAAATTAAGGGTAGTTTACTGAAGGGCAAAGAGAGAAAAAATTGATTTACTCAAAATCGGCTCTAACAATTTTGATTCAATTTTATTTATGAACATCTATAAATATTACAAACAAAGTAAATACTCTCAATATTTCGGCAAAATGACTTTTTAGAGTTCCGGTCTGATACGTATATTATAATTATTTATCATATCCCCATAGCTCTTTGAGATATGAAATTGTCATAACAAATATGTAGGTATATCTATAATATAAATATTTTATTTGAAACATATATTTATAAAACCAATAACTTTCAAACTATACGCAATTATATATAGATACACACATTTTAACTTTTCATTTACTAAAGGTAAAGTATTGCTGCCGTAAAAAAAATCTAACCCGAAATGTTGATGGATTTCTACGTCTGATTATCCCCCGACAATAAAAAGTGGTTTTTGCAATGACGTCTGTCTGTGTATCTGTTTATCCCTAAAATTAATAGTATATTATTACAAAGGTAAAAGATCAATTTTCTCAAGATCGGTGCTACGGTCCTAACGATTTTGATTAAAATTCCTATCTAAGCATTGATAAAGATTATAAATAAAATGGATATTTCCATTTTCCCATAAAATTTATTTTTAGGGTACTTTAGAGAAGCGTTAATTACCGTATCTCCACAACTATTTGAGATACTAAACAACTTATCATTGCAAAATTGTAGTACTATTAAAAATAAAAAACTTTTATATGAAATATAGTTCTTATAATACCAACAGTTTCTGAGATATTGGCAAATATATTAATACAATTCATTGAGCTTTAGTTGTAAGGTGAGACAACTTAAGTCTTAGCGCAATAATTCTGTAATACCTTAGAGTAATTAAATATAATTAAGTCTCTCAAAAAGATCGTCATTTTTCCTTTAACCCCTTAGGGGAAATGTTTGTACAGCAATGATCTTTTTCCTTCATTTTATACTCAATAGTCAATATTTAAATTTTTTATTGGTCAAAATTTATAAATTAAGAATCGAATAACAATGCGGTGATTTAAGTTGTGAAATAACTAATAAAATGTTAAAATTTAGCTGAATGTCGAAATTTTAATACGAAATGTTGGCTCTTGTGGATCCAAAACCGATCATTTTTATTGGTTCAAACATAAATATGAGAACATTCTTTAAAAATAAAACTATAACATTTAAAACCGGGACTCAAAAAATGTGTGATGTAAGCATAGTGCAATTTATGCTTGGGTTTGCTAGTGTATATATTTTTGTTTAACATATATTACGAGTTTTGAGTAAATATATTCATTTTTAAACAATAGAGCGAGAAAGTCCGTGCGGAGTTCCATACCATTTATTTTAATTCTCCCTCCCAAACATTTTTCGCAAAAATATCCATTAGTCAGCTATAGACTCAAATCTTTCCTTAACTTTGACCAAAGAATAATATTAATCTTACGAACCCCTTTTCATTTTAATCCATTTATTCAAAGAACTTTTTTTTTACAATTAAAATAATATTCATATGAGTTCTAATGGAATTAATATTTTTTTTACATAGCACCAAATAGAAATTATAGCATGTCCCATAGTGACGACATAGATGATACAGGTCTATTAATGCATTTTTTTTATACTTTCAGCTAATTTTTAAAAGAAACCATTTAACATTTTTGTAAGACACAATACAAATATTTTGGGAATTTACGATCCAACGCTTATCACAATTAATAATCCAAACTAGAGTCATATATTTCACAAGCATTAATTTTGTGAAAATATTTTCTAACAATATATATGGTATCCAACATTCCGTTTCCTTATGTATTAATATGATATTCCCCGTATAGAAATAGTGTCCTCGCCTTCAAAATAGTATTATGAGCACATTAAGTCGTCTGTCATCACAAGATAGATTTTTTTGAAAAAGAAAAGTGATGGTTCTGAAGTTACTTTAATTCTGTACTTTATCAGATGGGTTCACAAAATGTATCGAGCAAAAGATGTAACATATTTTAATGATATTGGTCTAATTAACTCTAAATTATGTAAAAAGTCATAAATGAAGGTTATTTTTATTTAAAGTAATATAAGTAGAGTATCCTTTTAAGATTCATCCATGAAGAAACACGCGCTTCTCAGAAATAATTGGTAAAGGACTTCACCTTTAAAATATTATTTTATACCATATTTCCTGTTAAAAGAATAACTGCGTTGTTTCCTGTTAAAAGGAACAACTACGGAGTATTTGGAAAAAAGACGCCAATTCTCTATACCAATAAAAAGCTAGCCTTCACAACACCTGTCGCCAGGACTCTTTCTATTAGTTAGATTTTACACTCTTGGCGAGGGGAGAAACATACAGGGGGTATGTCATATATAAACCATTGTGCGTATGTTGAAGGTACATCCCGCCCACACACAAATAAGTCAGAGACATACACTGGCACACAGTCTAACACAGTATAAAATAACTTACATTAATATCACAAGTGTGCAGTGATATAAAACATTTAATTGAAATATGTATAAGTAATGAACAGATGTCATCTAAATAAACCGTGTGGGTATAAACAGCCATCAACAGTTCTCTTTCTTCAATTTTATTAATATACTGATTTGATTAGTGCTCGAACACGGAGCTATAGACAGCAGGTTAAACGGTATCTTTTCCTTACAGTGATGATAGGCGCTCTATCACGGAGCTATAGACAACCAATACATCATTACAGCATTATTATATCAGGGAATTAATCCGTAGTGTTTCAATCGACCCCCAAAGAGGGGTGATTGATTCCATAGTGTTACAATATACATTTTTCTGTACATTTTAAGGAAGCTTGACTTAAAGGATCACGATACTAAAGATTGCCTTAGCCTATTGTTTAGCCTCATCCTTTGATAAAGGAATTTCCAAAGAAGGATGATATTCCTACATCGAGGTATGTTGATGTGTGCAACCGACTACTCAATGGTTGGATATCGTGTCTCCTGCAATTTAGCCGGGAGTCGAGTGTGACTGCCCTGTTCTACTGCACATGTATTTTGTGGTGTTTAATTTTAACACTGTTTGTCAGAAAATCTGGAACTGTTAGAAATAAATAAATGAAACATTAAGAAATTAAATTTATTAGCTGTTTAGTAAAAATAATTCACTATATAATCAATTAATAATTTTGGGTGTAGGTATTAAATATATTTATTTTGCTATCACAATTAAAATATTGTGCTACAAAGATAGTAAATCCATTTAATATTCTTCTTTGAGTATCAAAAAATATTTCTTCTATGAGCTGTTTATAGAAGTATGGAGGGGAAATATGAACATCTGTCAACACCATTTCTTCGTAAGCAAATTTCATTATATAAGACGAAATATTTTGGTCAAGTTGGTCTACTCCTCCCCTGTAGCAATATAGTTGTTAGTACAACCATGATGAAAATTTGGATTAGATTATTTTTATATGATTGCATCCCCCTGATTTACCCATAGGCTTAGATCCTTTAAGATTCATGGTGTTCAATCAAAGTTATTTTTTATTTGGGGGCTTATGTCACATGGGAGTAAGATACTCTCTCTTGTTTCATTAACGGGAAGGACTCTTCAAGGTGTGTTTTCTCGATTGTTGATTTTGGTCATCCCTATTTTTTCACTTAAAACTGCATATTGGCAATAGAACCAAATTAAATGTTTTCATAACCATACAATATCTGGTACTCATGTAAATAAATAATACTTGAAGCCCTAAGTTCAAACTATATTTGGAAATATTGGTTGAGATCGAGGAAAGAAAGACAACTTGTTTGTTGATGAAAATTTCTTATCCCACCCATTTGCAGATATTGGTTGAAAATAACAGAAAAAATATGCTCAATTCATTTTAATTTTTAGGATTTGTAAGCTATTGTTGAAATGTGACAAATATTTATAGGTTTAATAAAATCTCTCGCAGAACTTTTAATATAATCATATTACAATAGTTGCCAAAATTTAAAATTTGCTTGTATCACGTGAACAGAAAAACTAGCCCATTTTCAATTTAGCAACAAAAGACGTTTCTTCATCCTTTGTTTGTTTATCCTTTATCTTTGCTCGAGAAAGCAAGGATAGTTAAGAAATTGACATTCCCTCTGGTGGAATGATGAGAGATGATATTATTTTTATAAATTGTTTTGATGAAGATAATCTTTTCAATTGCAGTAAAATGCCTAATATGATATTTACAGTAAATAATAAAATCCATATAGGGGTATATAGATTCTGCTTGGTTTAAACACGTCACCACTAAAATAAGAACTTACCATCCTCTTTTGCCAGGCCGATACTCGGAAAGTAATTGATACAGGTTGGCCCACTTGTATCTTCTAGCAATCAGTACAATACCAAGGCAGGTAACGTTAGCAACTGATGTGTATTTGTTTACCGTTGCTATTAGTTGAAGTAGTTGGTGTTAATCTTCTGTGTGGTTAAGGGAAGAAATTTGACGCATGTTCCATTACAAAATATACATTAAAATAAACATTTTAAATGTTTATTTAAATTAGGTAGGGGTGAATAACTAACAAATATATATTGTACTGTCCCAATGGAGGTTTGTCCACTAATCAATAGCAACCGATTCTCCAACTATAAATTTAGGTTGTTAAACCTTAGTTCATGCACCTTGAACCAACTTATCAAGTCGATTACAAATATACTTTGTAAACAAAACGAATTGGTTTACCATGAATGTGTGGCTTAGCACCATTTGAGATCGTGATATTCCATCATTGCTTCCTCCTTGATACATTTGTATCTTGAAGTAATACACGTGGCCATTTCTTGTTTGCATATAATACCCACCTTTTAACTATAATAAATTTGTGAAATTATCACTGTAAATTATTTACTTCGATTTCCAGTGACTTAGATTATATGTTTGGCTTGTGCTCTTTTTATTATGTTGACTATTCCTTGAAATCAAAGATTTTTATTATTAGTATTTGATTATTATGTATTCTATTGTAATATTTTTGTTTTTCTTAACATTGTTTTGTTGATGAATGTGAGAAATGTTATGTGATGGGTTTTTCTAGTACAACCCTTTCACACACAATACCAAATGTGTCTTAGGCTTATATTTTAAATAATAAAATTGGCCCTCCAGATTTTTTAAAATAGTTTATCATTTTATTTTATTTCACCATAGCGACCACAAATTTGTAAATAATTCAAAATGTATTCGATAGTATTTCTTGGCATTACTTTTAAGACCATTTCAATATGTGTATTATTTGAAGTTTCCTAGGGCCTACTCTACAATAGCGGTTAAAGCGCTAGCAGCCGCACCTTTGAATGAAACCCTTTGTTATCAAGTTATAAAATAAGTTTTCGTCTGGACCAGCGTTTTGACCGCTACCTCTGGAGGCGTTAAAACCTTCCAGGGGTAGAAACGCGAGTCAAACTTACACTAAGCGTTAACAAGCAGTTGTACCTCAATGTCACAACAAATCTTTCAGCAGGAATAATAAATACTCTTCCTCAAGATGGTGTCACGTTTTGCAACATTTTCATTAACTATACCAAGTAGTTCATAAAATGAAACCACAAACATTCTATAGTACAAAAAATAACTACTCAGGGTACATTCTGTGATTCATTAACATAATATGAAACTGTCCTGTTGAGAGACGGTTCGTCTCTTTTGACCAGTTTTTTTTTCTGGTTTACCCCAACAAAATAAGTCCCGCAATATATCCGTCCTGTACAATGTCCAATTTAAACCATTCTGCACAAGTGGAAGCAACAATTGTGGCATTTAAACCGCTAGTGTGGAATCAGTAGAGTTTTGATAGCTGTTTAACAGTCGCGTTTTGACAGTCAGGTGTAGATTCAAAATTTTTGGGGCGTAAGCTAGCGGCAAAAATGCCAGGTTTTAACCGCTAGCCTAGAATCGGCGTAATACATTCAAAAACTTCTAGTAATTTCTTTTTTTATTTTCTCAAGCACCATGTCTTACTTACTACATGTCTGGTGCTAAAGATGGTTATACACTTTACCACTTTCGGCTAGAAATAGTAGTAGTTATTATTTTGGATTTAGTTTCATTCTATGGTGTGTTGAAATAATATAAACGTTGTTCTGGAATACCTTCTTTACTCATAAAAATTACATTTACCGTCAGTGTGGTCAAGCTGTTTAGCGTGAAACTCCGGTGTCGTGAGAATGTGATTACTATTGAGATTATTTTATGTCTGGATCGTTACAGTCTTCATTTTCACTGTATTCATCACTGAGCGACTTTCAGATAAGAAACCTTGTGTCTAATATGTTATTGACATAATCTAAAATTCAAATTAGTTCTTGTAAAGTTGGCCTGAAAGCTAGAATTATTCGACTAAAAATATTTATAGATGTATTCCATCTGCTCTAAAATGGGGCTAATTAATCAATTATTGATTTAAGTAGTGGACCATTTTAATAAAATAATAATAGTAATAATAAAGTGCAAATCAATAATAAACTGATATAATTATTTAAAATATAGTAGCAGTACTCAAATTTTCTTGTTGAGATGATGTCTTCAATAAGCTGTTTGTAAACATTAACACTTCCTTTTATTGCTTAGTTATGATAAAACAATTGTTGTTAAATGTTTACACCATTGTTATCTTTGTAACTGAAATTGACAAATACTTTGAAATTTAAACTTTATAGAGAAAAAGATTTAAATACCATCGCCCCAATAGTTGGGCGATGGGGCAATTTGTTTTATTTTAAAATTTGATCATTTTAAAAATATGTATACACTTTTCTAACTACTCTATTTATTTATATCCTTATGTTAAATCTATCTCTGCTCAAGTGGTCAGAGTTTTTGACTACAGATCCACAAGTTCGGGGTCAAAACTCCAGTACTTCAAGATTTGTCTGTGAAGTAGTGGCTCAAGTCTGTAACGGGGTCAACTCATCTTCGTAAAGATAATTGAGAGGTTAATTGAATAAATAAGTAGCGTCTTTGGTATGTAAAACAGAGATTAACAGCCGGAGGATTCTTTGTGCTAACCACATGACACCCTCCCTCTATCCTCAAATGTTGGCAATCTCTTCACCAACAAGTGGCGGCCGCTCGATCGGTATGGCTTTATCAAGATGTGGCACCATGGAGTTTTTATTTTACATTAAAATAAAATTGCATTAGGATTATTTTTAGTGCTAACATAATTATTGGAAAATTCTTTCCTTTCTTACATTTTCTGTTTTCATGCTTTCAAGTGATATAATTGTTTAAAAATTAGTCATGTGAGATATCTTTGAAGCAAAGACTCAGGTTTTGTTGCTTACATTGAAACATGTTCCTAGAAAATAATAATTTATAGGACTTTAAAGAGACTATAAACTATGAGTGTTTTAAGCTATTATATACATTTAACGAAATATTACTATATAATATTGAATTAAAAAAGTTGCTTGATTCTTTGAAATAGCATAAATAAACGTTCATAAATAATATATCCAAACAAAGCCATTTTTCTTGAAATAGCATTTGATTAGTATTTATTTTTCTAAATCACTCTTTATTAACATGATACCTAAACAAATCATTTATTTCATTAGCAAAGCTACAAAAATTAAATATGTAAAACTTGAATCTCACCAATAAAAACACATACAAAAAAAAACCTCACCATTGTCTCGTCTTGACTTATTCGTCACTGATGTGTAGATCAGAGCTGGATTCCCGGAGGAGTGCACTGAAACACTTTTACCCAAATTGTTTGCCTCTCTTCTTCTGTGCAAATTTGAAAAGCGTTCTTTTAAATTCCACCATTGTATATTTTATTCATTGTGTCTTACTACCCCTGTGGGATATCCGAATACTTACACTTATATGGTAGAGATAAGAAAGCAAGTCAAAGATAAAGTTTTTTTTTACTTTTGTACCCTCCCTAAAGGCTTAGAGAAGGTAACACACACATAAAGAAAGAAATACAAAGCGTACATAGATTTATTAATGAGACATAACAGACATATGCGATATTAAGGATATATCAAAAGGTTTCCGTTGTCTTCTGTAATAAAACTAATGTGATTTTACAATGTAGTATCACAACAATAGATAAATAAATAAATAATAAACTGAAAACCACATGTCCAGTATAATGAGCCTTGTGAGTACAGTCAAATGAGCCAATAGTGGTTAAATAAAGCAAATTATTGTTAGGGATCATTATCCTGGATCATAAAGGCTCCCGAGAAGACAATCCCTACAACTCGCCCACTGCAACAAAGTGAACAGTGGTGGGTCAATAATTATAAACATTTCAAGAAATCCCTTGAACTTACCTTAAGAAAGAGCTCGCTCGGTTTAATGTCTGTACCCCAAAGAACATGACCACTAACCCATCAACTTGTGTTCTCTCAGATTCTTAAAAAGCCTAGGTACCTAGCCATCTAGCAATTAAGCAATTAAACGCTCTATCTATGGCAACTAATAGTAAGTAGAAGGTAACACACACATAAAGAAAGAAATACAAAGCGTACATAGATTTATTAATGAGACATAACAGACATATGCGATATTAGGGATAGTTCATTTGGTTTCCGTTGTCTTCTGTAATAAAACTAATGTGATTGTAGAATGTAGTATCACAACAATAGATAAAGAATAAACTGAAAACCAAATGTCCAGTATAATGAGCCTTGAGAGTACAGTCAAATGAGCCAATAGTGGTCAAATAAAGCAAATTATTGTCTGGGATCAATATCCTGGATCATAAAGGCTCCCGAGAAGACAATCCCTACAACTCGCCCACTGCAACAAAGTGAACAGTGGCGGGTCAATAATTATAAACATTTTAAGAAATCCCTTGAACTTACCTTAAGAAAGAGCTCGCTCGGTTTAATGTCCGTACCCCAAAGAACATGACCACTAACCCATCAACTTGTGTTCACTCAGATTCTTAAAAAGCCTAGGTACCTAGCCATCTAGCAATTAAGCAATTAAACGCTCTATCTATGGCAACTAATAGTAAGTTACCATCATAGTCACAATGAGGAGGTGCTAACCTAGTCCCTCTTATACGGGGATAATTAGCCCCCGTTAGGGCAAACTAACTACAGTCGAGAGCTATAGTGACCACACTCACGAACAAAACTTGTCTACAAGGTACACCCAACAAGTACAAGTACAACGAGTGTACGACATAAGGAGGCCGTCTACACAGCTGCAAATAAACATGCAATAACGATATAAAGGCTGCCCGAGGGCAGATCCTACAATAAGTAGTAAAATACAGGATCCCATAATAACACAATACAAGATACTTATCCAGGGCCAAGAGACCTAATTTGGTCATCAAAACACATCTAGCACTCCTCACTAGTGACTCAAGACTTTCCCTTTTTTGCTATTCTAATAACATTTCCAAGCAACAAATCTAACGTTAATTAGTCACATAGCCACAGTGATGGTTGTATATAAACATAATCCTAACATAACTCAAACTCATGCGGATAAGCCGCTTAGTACAATAAACAACCCAAGTAGTACATATCGGCAAGAAACTACATCTACTCAATGAGCTATCATGCCCCAGTTGACTCTTGTGACAACTCTTGTAATACCAGCCTAATTAGTTCAATACTCATATACATCACTATACCAGGGGATTGACTTAGAAAGAAACGAGCTCTTCACGACTACCAAATAAGTTGAGCCGATGATTAATAACCTTCCCATTACTCGTCACTATATTTTTAGAATTATATAGCAAAAGATACACAAATCGACGATCAAAAGTACAAACCGTACCTAGACGGGAATTAGTTAGTCCGGTTAGCAAACAGTCCGTGTGATACCCAACTCAAACGTAGAAATCAGCTGTGACAGCGCAGCGTTATTGTAGCCCCAGTGGTAGAGCAGGCAACGCACTTCTAGTGCACCAGCGATAGACTATGGTGGTGTTGGTGATCAAGGTGTGGCGGGATACTACTGACGGGTAAGCCCTGCGTTGAGTCCACCGGACTCCATTCCGGCCAGGGCCTAACTCAGATTAACTGCTACAATAGAGAATGTACAATTAGAGACCCAATCAGTCGTAAATAATTACAAGTTTTGTCTCTTATTCTTATCAAGTGGTATATTAAATCAACTTCCAGACTGAGAAGAAAAAAGGAAGGGGAGAACAGGTGTCAGCCAATCACGCCTTACAGCAACAGCGCAGCTCAGAGCAGTCATCAAGGGGGGGTAAGCGCATGCGCAGTGAGAGCAGAGAGAAAGAGGCAATATGAATCGAGTGATGCCCCAACATAACAATTTTTTGATATGTTTGATTACTGCATTTGAACTCAATTAAGCTTATAGGCGATGGCATCGAAACACACTCACATAGACATTTAAGTCAAGGGGAGACCAATCAGTAGGATAGTTCATGAAACAAACAATCTCTTGAGAGGTGAAAAAGTCACATGATTGTGTGAGCTAATATCCATTAACTCGGCACACTTCTAGTTTTTAAAATAGCCATTAGTTTCATCTAGGTAAAGAAAAAGATTCAGAACACACAATTTTTTTTATGCTGACATTTTATCTGAATATATCCATGCTCACGTTATAAATGCCATTTAATCACCAGGTGACCTGTTTAGTGGCTGTTTTATATTAAAATATATCATTGTGATATATTTCAAAAGTGGTCATAATATTTTTAATTCTTCTTTTCCCTTAAAAATGTTTTTAATAGGGTGAAGGCTATTGTGGATGTTGAAATTGAAGCGAATTATTTATTTGATATTCAACTTCAACATTTCGAAGCTTCACCCACACCTATTGTTTTTCTTTCTTTTTATATTTTTCGGGTTGGTTTCAAGCAATAAAATATGGAAAGTTGATTCATTAAATATGATTTAACGCTAGTTAATTTGTAAATTGTAAGTCCAATCAAGTTTTTTTGACTGTTAATCAAAGAGAGAAGAGGTAACTGATTTTTATGTTTGTACTACTAATGATGTGACGGGGAATTTTTCTTCAAAATATTTACTTAGAAGGTAATCCAAGGAAATATAGAACTTCCCACATTAACCAAGTGAAATATATGTTTGCAAGTAATTTGACATAAAAAGGTGCGTAATATAATTAATTCACAGCTCATAAGTTAAATCACGAGAATTATGTAGAATATATCTCATCAAAATTTAAAAAGTTACTAAGTATATTGCATCGAACCATGAAATTATAAATTAGTCTCTTTAAATTGAAGAACACCAAAGGTGTTTCATTTGAACCTGCCTAAAGAGTGAAGTTCTTTTGTGGAGTGGGCTAAGATACAAGGATTGGATATGTTTTATATTTATAAAGAAGGCCTGTGCTAATGATCAGAATTTATTTTCAATAACATATTCACGTCTATTTAATATTCTAACTAAATTGATTAATTTTGCTAAATTTTAAATTAGCACTTTTTTCTTAGAGAAAGATACTCCGATAAGACCAGTTTAATTTAAATTCGATTACTAATTTTATTAAACTAACATTTGCCTGATCGTTTATTTTCTCCATAAGTAATACATTTCACATCAAAGAACTGCAACATGTATTTTACAATACCAAGGAATTAATGTATATGTTCCCTCAATATTATATTAATAATTTAGCCTACCATTGTACGTGTTCCACCATTATTTATGAAGAGTATTATATCTTGCTGATATAAATAACGAGACCAAAACCATTAATTCGAAGTGTAATACAACTTTATTTTCGAAACCTTAATTGAGTTGTTAGTTTTATCAAAACAAGTTCTGAAGTCCTGACAGGAAAGTTATTTCTCTTCTCTGACACCATCTCCGTTACTAGACACCCTTACCTCAAACACACTTACGTAGCTGAATGGAAAGGATAAATAAGGATCCACGTAAGTGAATATAGGGTTTTGAAAGTTAGTTTTCATGAGACTGACTCTTATCAGTCCTCTTGTTTTCATTTCATCCCAAAGACGCCTAGAAAGTACGCATATCAGTGTCGACTCAACGTCAAGTTATTATAATTTTGTTTTGAGTCCAGTGCTAGAATCCCAGCTTGGTGTACTAGGGATTATTTTTCTTAAATTATTTCCTACGATTCCCCCACAAAAATGCTGGTACATTTATTTTAAGTTTTAACTAACTCATCTATAAGAAGTAAGTGTAATTAAATATGGATACTTATGATGGTTATTAAGATTAGGTGAATTTTATACCCAATGTATAAGATAATTTTTATTTAGACTTTAGAACAAGGATAGGATCTGACAGCTCAGTTTAGTCAGTAGCATGTCTGCCCACTGAGCTAAGGGTCCCGGGTTCGATTCCAAGCATGGCCAAAAATGTATTATTTATGAAAATATGGGTGTACCCTTTTACATTGATAAAATGACGACTGGGGACTGGATGTTGCGCCTGTTCTAGTCTTAAGATAGATTATAAGCCATATGAACCTAGGCAGGCCTAGTAAGCTGGTAGTGGAAAATATATTACTTGAATAAAAAAAACTGTCACAGGCTGGAAACAGTAATGGAAGTAAAATAAAAATTTGAATAGGCTACTAGCTCTGAACGTCTCCATCTGTTTCAAGATTATTCCTAAGTGAAGACTATGGTACCTCCAAGTTTGTCCACAATATATGTTTTATATGTTTTAACATTAGAGGTTTTTATAGATTAATGGCTTACTAAACATTAGTTCTCTTATATATATATATATATATTATATATATATATATATAGGTAAATAATCCACATTGGTGGGCACATGGTCTCTCATGTTGGGCTGGATTGCTGATGACGAATATAATGTAGATAAAGTCTTGGTCCACTGTATTGAGGGTGGCTTTTAATAGATTGTCTCCCGCTCTCCTCCACATAAATGATTTAAAATTTTATCTAAATTTAATCTCCCTTATTCTTCCTCCATTAGCTTAATTAATGCGTCTGGTCCGAATGGGTACAAAGATGTAGGAAAAAAAATCTAAAAATTCCACATTTACTTTAAATACATTTCAAATTTTGTAATTGTTTCATTTGAATAGTTATAAAAAAAATCTCGATTGGAGATTAGTTCTGTCCTACTGTGTGGCACAACTTACTTTTGCATCTTTCTTAATATACAGAGTGTATCGAAACATGTGGGATCCACTTCAACGGGATCAAGGGACCACAAAAACAATGAGAACATTTTATATAAACATGTTTCGATTAACATATTGTCGTTAAGAAAAACCACCCTTAGTACATCTGGCTAGGATTTGAGCCCTGAACTCTTCACCATCGGTAAACTAAACTAAAGTAATCCATCATCTAGACCACGCGCCCATCCTGTGACGAAAATCCCACGTGGCTATTATAAATCAGGTCCTAGGGGCAAGGTCTTCAAAATTCATTTTTAATGTTGATCGAGATGCTAATAGTTACCATTTAGGCAAGTGCATGTAAAACAGTAGTTCTAGTTCCTGATATGGTTTTAAAGATGGTGTGGATTGGGTGTGACCTTTAGGGAAGATAGGGGAGGATAATGAGGCCAAACAAAATTTATAGACGCACTAAATACCCAAAGCAAACAACGGGTGCTATCCTTGTCATAAGTGGCGGGCACTCTGTTTCAAACTTCTAGTCTCGCGCGCACTTTCATTTACTAAATTGCATTTGCATATTAATGGTACATGCGTTGTTTACATATGGCGCGAGGGAGCGTTTCGGGAGGAAATGGGGTGAAGGATTTTCCCAACTCTTTCTGGTGGGTTGGAGAGAGCTACACTATAGCTAGATCCCCTGCAGATAATGAACTAGGTCACCATCTGGTAGCTTCAACCCAAATGTCTTTCCGACCTAAGCCACTATTAAGTTTAATGTTTGGAAGAATTGATGAGTGAAACACGTTTCACGTCGGGATACGCCATGTCAAGTTAGTTTAATATAGATGAGAGTTTCAAAAACTCCATTACATACATAATTGAGCACGTGGAATAAACTTATAGATCTTCTAGTATGGTTTGTCATTGAAGGGGAGGCTTGCGTTTGAATCCCAGTTTGATGTACAGAGTATATTTTAAATGTTTTTTTAACTCTCTCTCTCTATATGAGAATACGAGTACTTTCCCTTTTTATTCAACTTATACTAACCATAAGCCATTAGTGTGGTTAAATACCGATGGCGCATACTGGTAAAAAGACGTTTCGTATAAAAACACACAATTACTAGAGCGTTGTGTCTGGATAACGTAACGAGAAAGAAGAACATATTGAATACTAAACTATGCCATCGTTTGTAAATAGTTGATTCTCGTCATTTATGTACACAATTAGGATACACATTAATATATTTAAATATATGTCTTTAAAATAACCTTTTATACTTTCAACATGTTATACTATCCATCCAAGCTATTTTCGTATAGGTCTCATGAGATTTGGAAGATAAAATAGATGTTATAGCAAATGTACTATCATTTACGTGGAGGGAGAGTGGAAAACCATTTAGGAAACATCTCAGTTAACTCGGAAAGGATTCAAACCTTGACCATAATTGGGTGTCTCCTTTTACCTAATAGTTACTATACTCACAGAAAAATATGGATAAGCGAGTAAAATAAATAAAAGTACTGAAGACAGAAGTCAATTTTTCCCAATACCATCAAACATTAGATTTTGTTTAAGCATCTACTTTTATCTCAGAATTGTGATTCCCTGGAGTTGAACAAGAAAAAAGAAAATTAAAGTGTGGGTAAAAAGTTAAAAAAGAAAATTGAAGAAGAGGTATCGTATGAAAAGAAGAGAACTGATAAAATACCCCAGCGCGGGTGAAATCGATTTGAACGAACGTTTGGCCTATTGGTAAGGGAAGAGTGAGAAGGAAGGTTTTTGAAGTGACTCAAGCCCGGGTATGCAAGGTTCAAGGTCATCCATAAGATTGTGTGGAGTCGGGAGAGAAATAAGGGATAATGGCGTTGATTTGGAAAAGGATCAACAAGATGTATGTTTTATATACGCACGCACACACACAGGTCGAAGATAAATCTAGATTTAGTTTAAAAGAGAGGAAAAGATCTGTCGAATATTCTATCCTGCCTTCTAGACACATAAAATATCTGCGTGTGGGTTTTCTCAAACCGTGGGCAACTTTTTTGTTTTAGTCAGGAGATCTATTTACACTCTGTAAATAAACCTGCATCCACAATTGAATATAGTAAAAAAAAATTAAATTGATCATTTTTCATAAATTTAAAAAAATATGAGTGTAAAGCTGTCTATTTCTTTTTGAAATGCTTATTACTATCGTCTTGGATTCTATAATATATGCAATTTTCTACACTAAGGGTGTAGAAAAGAGGAAATTATAATTTTAGAGGAAATGTAGCCACATTTACGTGGATAAAGAGGGGGACACCATCTAGGATAAACACACTCTCAATACCCCCTGTTGTGACTCAAACCCTGACCTTCATATCCTTAATAATAATAATAATAATAATAATAATAATAATTAGCACCGCGTCTTACTACCCGTTCGGTTTATACATTTTTAAAGTACTAATTACTCTAATGGATTATGAATTGGGAAGGTTGAATTATAGGAAGTGAACCCGCATTTGCATGGAGGGAGAGTGGAAAACCATTTAGGAAAAACCACCCCCAGTTCACCCGACCGAGATTCGAACCTTGATCTCCCCGTCCTCAGCAACCGAGCTCAACACGACAAGCAGCGTTAGCCAAATACGCCACCGAGGTGGGTCATATCCTTAATAAACCAAACTAAATAACCATGGTGTTTTTAATGCACACTTTTATTGAATTACCTTAAGAGGATTAATAAGATGAGACCCGCCTCGGTGGCGTAGTTGGCTAACGCGCTAGTCGTGTTGAGCTCGGTTGCTGAGGACGGGGAGATCGAGGTTCGAATCTCGGTCGGGTGAACTGGGGTGGTTTTTCCTAAACGGTTTTCCACTCTCCCTCCACGCAAATGCGGGTTCACTTCCTCTAATTCAACCTTCCTAATTCCTAATCCATTAGATTAATTAGTACTTAAAGCGTATAACCCGAACGGGTAGTAAGACGCGGTGCTAAATAATAATAATAATAATAATAAGATGAACTATGCAATGAAGATTAGAAACCACACAAGAGGATAATGAGCACTTGGATAGCCAAACACTCAAGATTCTTAAGCTAGGAGCGGTATATTAACATATAAATATGCATTAATTACATAGGTCTATATATTATTGCAGATGTATTCATTAACGCATGAATTCAGATACTAAGATAAACATGTAAATAAATATATATGGATACTGGATAGGTATTATTTGTATAGCGATACATATAAACAAAGAGAGATAAATAAACCGGACCAAAAGAATGATATTGAAAGCAATATAAAACAAAAATATCAATTGAAGGAGACAGGGTAAATAGAGATTCGAAAGGAAATTCAAGATTATTCTTTTTATTTAAAAAAAACTCTCCATAAAAGAGGACTTAAGAACTGAGAGAGTATGTGTTTATCTGCATTTTATCTCTCGTACGCTGCCTAGCGTGCTAGAAGATCAACTGAGCATTGAGTATGAACCTTAGAACAAATCCTCTGGTTCTGAGTTTATATTACTTTCCGACCAAATTTGCAATTTAAAAAAAATAGAGGTCTCGGAAATCGGGAGTTGATTGTTAGACTCTTGAGTGAACACCTCTTTGGTGAATAAAGGTGTTACTTTTTCCTCAATATTTTGTAACAGTGTTTATTAATTCATTCATGCTCTTTGGTGGAGAGTAATTCGCTTTTTATCATCATGTTTCTGCAACAATATGTACTATTTCGTTTGACAAATCTTTATAGTTTTAAGTAATTATCTCAATTTTTTTATAAAGGAAAGAAAGGTATGTGCAGTGCACTGTACCATTTATTTATACTTTCTCTTATCAAAAGAAAGAAGTGTATTCATAAACATATTTTGGCCTTTCTGATTATAATGAATCTTTTAAGTTGTATGTGTGTTCGAACCCATAAAGTTGGATTTTATAAATCTGTATATCTGCCTGTCCCTGGCCATCAATATGAAATTGTTTGATGAATTTTGTTAAAATTTATATTTAGTTGATGTACAAAATTGATGTTTCGAGACTAATTTACTTGATAAATAGTTGTTTTGGTTGATTTTTTTAAACATATTTATTTAAAAATAGCTTACTTGTGACCAATTTTAGAAAATTTGAAATATCTTGATAATGGCCTTTAAGAATGTGTTCAAAATGGGAATCTAGAAAATGTTTTTTCATGATAAATAAGAATATATTTTAATTTTACAAACATAAATTATTTGAGGTAGGTTTAGTAACTTTTGAATGGTTTATATTTTCTATAAATGCTTAGAATATTTTCGTTGAAATTCATTTATGAAATATGTTTATTTTGATTAACAAGATGATGTGTTAATTTTTATGAAAAAATCTTACCAAAGAGTAGCTTACTGAACAAAAGAATTTGAAAATTTTGTTTCAAGTTTTTATACACTGCATGAGAAACTTTATACAAATTTGTCCTACCCTTCATTTAAATAGAAAATATACAATTTTAGGGAAAAAACATGTAATGATTCTATATTTGAATTTTGAATGGCTAGAACATAAATGAATATATTAGGCGCTAAATAAAATAACATTACTAGCTCTGTAATTGAGACTAAAAAACATTTTAAATGATAATTTTATTATGAGGATTTTTAATGACAAGGGCTTATAATATAGCAAAGTATTTAATAGTCTTTATAATAAACGTACCAATACTATTAACACCCACCCATTGCATAAAGCCAAGAATCAAACTTAAGTCATGACATTCCAGATTAAAAACTTCAATTATATATTCTGACGCTTATCCCGCTTTGACAATTTAATTTTAATCATTATCATTGTAATTATTCGTGTTTTTACGGTAGCTAATTCAATGAGGTATTTTTATATCACCCAAAATCACATTTTTGGCAAACATACCAAATTTAGTATTGAATAAATAGACCCGGTTGGTTATAAAAAAAGGTATTTCTCTCAGATGATGTCAGCATATTTATACCTTGGGTCATACGCCAATAAAAATATATTGCACATTTTTAACACGTGTATAATTATAAATTATAAATAGTAATTCAATGATTTCAAATCGTTTTAGTTCACGAGGTATAAGGGGTCACACTTGCTATTTTATTCTCTTACGTACCATTGTGAAGGTAAATTAATTAATGTATGGGTCTGAAATTTGGTCTTGCTAGAAATACATTTGACGTGTGGCTTGTGAAATATTTGTAACATAAAATATGCGCATATTGTTTAATTACAAGAAATTTAAATAGTGATAGAATTACATAATTATTAATCATAGATAAGTGATTTATGTACTTTCTATGCCTCGGTATTTAGATTTTATCACATTTTGTAGTACAAAATGTCATTATTTTGGAGTACAAACTGTCATTATTTTGGACTTATTTGGTTTTTAAGCTTAACTTTACTAGTTAATTTTGTTAACGTGACAGAAATGATTGCAAATATAAGTGTGAACATTTTATTATATGTATGAATTTTCTATTTCATGAAATGAATTGTTTTTATGCTACTAATGACACACTTAAGTAACCCGTAAGATGTAGATGGCTGAGTGAGTAATATCTCTACCTGCTATATTTTCCAAGAAACAAAATTTGGGTTCCTGCTTTATTTTTTCCTCTTACCCACTCTATTGCAGTCTGACACCGTGGAGTTTTTTTTAATAGTTATTTGGATCTTAAGATATATATAACCATTTATTTCATGAATGAATTCAAATATTATTTCTCAAAATCATTAACAAACTTTTAAGCTTATATCAAGATTAATTTAAAAATAAATTTAAAGTAAGGAAAACTTGAAAATATATATAGAATACTAACACATCTGCGAATATTTATAAAAGAAACATGAAAAAAATAACAGCGCTGACAATCAAGAGGGTTGCAGACCTCAAGCAGTTCACGTAAGGTTCTAACTAAAGTGTATATTTATTCGAATTCATTTTTGTACGAACACATAATATATAGATCTAATTTTCTATAAAAATAAATAGGTTACAACACGCTACATATGCAGATTATTTTAAAGTAAGAAAGCATATTTATTTTTCCATTTCGATTTTTAGCCTAGATTTATTCTCAAAGTTCATAGTTTGTCGTTACTATCGGTGTTACAACACTAATGGGCATCGAACTAATAACTACTAGGTAAAAAGAAGGCTATAAATGACTCTATTGGCTGAGCATAAGATGGTTAGCTAATAAGTTAAGCTTATATCAAGATTAATTTAAAAATAAATTTAAAGTAAGGAAAACTTGAAAATATATATAGAATACTAACACATCTGCAAATATTTATAAAAGAAACATGAAAAAAATATCAGAGGAGACAATCAAAAGGGTTGCAGACCTCAAGCAGTTCACGTAAGGTTCTAACTAAAGTGTATATTTATTCGAATACATTTTTGTATGAACACATAATATATAGATCTAGTTTTCTATAAAAATTAATAGGTTACAACACGCTTCATATGCAGATTATTTTTAAGTAAGAAAGCGTATGTATTTTTGCATTTCGATTTATAGCCTAGATTTATTTTCAAATTTCATAGTTTGTCGTTGCTATCGATGTCACAACACTTATGGGCATCGAACTAATAACTACAAAGTAAAAAGAAGGCTATAAACGACTCTATTGGCTGAGCATAAGATGGTTATCTAATAAGAAAAAATATCGGTAATGGTTTGGAGATTATTAAAACAACATTTTAGTGGTAAAATAATTTCATGTGAGCTCGGCCAGAATTCGAACTGGAGTATCTACTACCTGGAACAAAGTCAGATCTAAGTCACACACGCCGGTGAAAATATGTTTGCTCACCATTTTAAAATAGAATATTATATGATTCTTGGTAGATGAAAAGAAGAGGCAGTATACTTTCTTTCTAAAGATAGTTACAAATACAATAAGATAAACTCTAGCACAGTATGTGTAGACTGGTCACGGCCACTAAACGACCATGTCCTTTTCTTGCCACTGTACGTTAAATTAACTACCAAACCTCACAAGGTCCTAGTAATTCTCTGAAAGGTTTTGTTATTCGAATGACCTTAACGCTCTCTACTAAGCCTCAGGTCTCTTATAAAATTAAGAAATGTATTTTAAAACTTTAACTTTAATATAATATTAAGGAATAAATTTCAAAAGAAGTTTTCAAATTCAAATATATTAAAAACATATTAACTGAATGTTTTTAACAAATAACAAAAATAAAAGTTTTGTGCTTGATTTTAAAGAAATTATGTATTCTAATGGCAAGTATTTATTTATTTTAAATTGTTTTAAAAATAAATATACAAGTTTGAAAAGAGGTTTGTTGCTTTAATTTATGTATCACGTGTAACTGAGGGCCAGTTTCACAGTAAAACCGAGTACGCCTTAAGTGCGGTGCGATATTCAATACAAGAATACACCTACCTAAACAAAAATAGGATTAACCGGTTTAATATGCAAAAATAGCCCATCCCATTTGAGTTTAGGTATATGTCGTCTTGTATCAAGTATCGCACCGCACTTGAAGCGCGCTAGGTCCCACTGAAAATATTTCTCAATTTAAAATATAAATTAATCCCTTTTAATAAATGGTAAATTAACTTACATCTTCTGGTAAAGATAAATATGTAAGAAAGAGCATCCTCCACTTATGAAAATTGTCAATATGTGTTTTAAAATTACAGTTATACCATGATTTTGGTTAGAAGAACAGTAGAGAAGATTCAAATCTATTTCTTCATTGATAACATTACCTATATTATTTTTGCTATTTTATAAGTATTGATAATATCTATCAAAAGTGACAGCTGCAGATAACATGACTTGATATATGAATTTAATAAAATTATTTTAGTAGCTTTAGTAACTAACTTCTACCGTTCTTCTTACCAAAAACACACTATATTTAATTGGAACATTTTTTTATCACTGCTTTCTACTACAATATTTTAAATAGAGACAGCCTAAATATATATTATCTCAATTATTTTAGCAACAAAAACATTATCAAATTAATTTCAACCACTCTATTACAGTAACTACATCTCTCTTTTAAAACACATTTATCTACTGCAGCGCTTGGTGGTTGAATGTATCAATAAAGTTGTATCTTATATCGTCTCAACCAACTTCTTTGAACTAACTTTTTCTTCAAATCTCTCTACAACTTATCCTTATCCACATAAGTAACCACGTTATTGAACTAAATGTCTCTAGTCTGGTTTTCCGGTGACGGGGAAGTTGAATTTCAAATGTACTGATTTTCCAGTTTCATTCTGGTACATTTCCTATACATTCTACCTTCCTCATCTGTAACACACTAGTGTAATTAATTGCGGAGATCCTGGACTAGTAATAATACGCTTGACTAAACATAAATCTCATACTCTCTCTCTCCCTTCCTTCATCTCTCTCTGTCTATATTGTCCTCCTTCTGTTCGTATATTCCACCCTCTCTTACGTATGTGCACCAATCTGTGTGTTCATTCCACCAGTGTGACCTATCTACCCTTGTGTAACAGAGTAGAACCTCAGCACAGAAACCAAGATCTGTCCGGAACGAGGAAATGCTCTCATAAATGGGTGAGTAGCTCCCCCATTCAACCAATTGTCTCGCGAACGTGCACCTATGTGTGCCAACCGAGGGTTCCGATCATTAATCTTCTTAATGGAGTGGTCCTTTTGATGTTGACTCTGCTTCTATTCCTCTATCTACCCCTTTCCTTCCTCTGCGCCTTCTTCGCCTTTCATGGTAGAACTCAGTGTTGCTATGTGTATCTTCTGCCGTCTGGCTAGATATAAAGAAATGTTCAAAAATACACTCGGCGAATATTAGTAATAAAATTGATTATGTCCATCGGTTTGTTCAGCATTGTATTTCTAAATAGTAAGATAATAACGTAGGGATCTTGTACACTTATTTAAATAAGGCCATTAGTCTGTTTTCTCTTAGTTTCTGAAGTTGCGTCAGTTTTTAATATATTCAAACTCTTTACAAACACTATAGGACCGATTATGTGGTCTAATTCTAAGAGCTCCTGGCTACAGAACAAGTATCCTGGGTTTGATTTCCAGCGCTTCCAGATTTTCTGTGAAGCAATGAGTCTGTAACAGAGTCAACTAAGCTTCGTGAGTAACTCTGGAATTTCAAAGAAATTTTACTAATGAAAAACACAAAATATTACTTTATGGAATGTATATCAGGAAAGGTCATTTCTTTAAGTTATTTTGGGGTGAATAATAAACTTTGATGTGTATCTCATTCTACCACACTTATGGATTTAATATGAATTTGAAATATTTTGTCTTATGATCCTACTTTAGAATGCACCCTCATGTTGACAGAGTGCTTGAGCTTTTCAACATGCGTCCATATTAAATATGATTTTATGAAAGCGTTAATTTCGTCAGTCTTGGTTTCCCTCGGGACAACGGAAATTCCCTGACACAACCCCTGTTACTCCTCCCATTAACACGTTATTTTGACGATATTATTATCAGTGTATGTTCTAAGGCATCAAAATAAGCTTTGTGAGATATCATGCACACATCTCACACAACCAGAGCACACTACATCAACATTGTGGTGGGTTGTTTGCTTTAGGAATAAGATAATAGTTTTGTGCTAAAGTTGACAGCTTCAAACACTATTAAATTTTGCTTTGGTATAGTAAACTTTAAAAAAATTGATATCATTTTACATGAACAAACAAACTATTTAGCCATTGGTGCAATTTATAATGAACTAATTCTTTTAAATAACCCTTAAATGGCTTGATGAAGTAATAAAAATAAAAGCTGCCTGTAAGCTATTATGACTTGAGCCTTAACTCACATGCCAAGATTCAGGAGATTTATAGTTTAAAGAAGTTTTAGACAAAACACATTCTAATTTAAACAAATTTAAATATAATGAGCACAGAGAACATATTATTTGTAGGTATATTTAAAGTGGGAAATAAATTCAACTCACTCCAAATAAGTGTATTAGACTATTCAGATAACTTCGGATTATTATTATTATTATTATCATGACCCCAAAAAATATGTGTTTGTAGCACACAATTGTTGTGACTAATGAAAAAAGAGTTTTGTTGTAAATGAATTTGATACATCTTAAATAAAATATAATCAAAGATAAGACAGATTGGACCAACCTGTCTAACAGATGAAAAAATAAGATATGTTTATGACTTGACCATGGTTGGACGAGTTTGGAAACTATATTTAGACCCTAAAACCTCGGGTCGCTTAGCTTCTTGTGCGAATTAATTATTATATTTGCATTTTAATCATATAAAATCTAGAATTCGTATAAACCGAACGGGTAGTAATATGCGGTGCTAATAATAATAAAATCTAGAAGTGTGAAAAATGAGTGTTTATTTACAATATATATTTTTATGAGCCTGACACCATCAACTCCTTCACCCCCACTTCAGTTAACACTGAAACCCAGAGAAATACTAATATAACATTTGTCAGAAATTTACGTTTTGGAGGAAATATTGGGCTACGCATCTTGGATTTATTATCTTTACCCTTACATTCTAATATATTATTTTGAGTTTTATGCTTGGGTTGGAAGGAGATAAGAGGAAAGGCCATTTTGTTTGCAGTTGTTTACATCATAACATTTTTTGGTAAAAGAAAATAGAAATCAAATAGTTCTCCAGTTGAAACATAGTCTAATTTTCATTTAATGATTACATCGACATTTCTTGTATATCTGTCAAAGGTGTCCTGAAATGTAATGGTAAATTTTTCTCTGCGTTTAATAAAAAATCTTATCTACTGCCACTCTGTTCATGACAGATATTCAAGAATTGTTTATATCACTATGGTGCAAAGAAAAATCAAATCTATGTCTACTAGAGCAATATTTTATTTAGACAAAAAAGAAATTTTTACTATAAAAAATACAAACACATTGGTATTTTATCGCATCCCCTTAAACCAGACCAAAAATTATTACCTATGGGGAAAGCTCTGAATCATAAAATATAGAACGGGAATAGCTTAGCATAAAAATGAAGTCAGGGAAACTTGAGAATGCCACACAGGAAATTTTTCTTAACATCTACATATTACATTTCTAGCCTTGCTCCTAAGAATTCACTACTGCTACAATTATCTCCAAAACTAGGAAAAATAGCAAGTTGGTGTTTGGAATAATCATGCATAGTCAAATAAAACTAAAGGTGTACTTCCCTTATGTGTTATTTTATTTTAATATCATATTATTCATTACTCAACTTTATATTTAGTGGTCTCAGTTGTAGTAAACAACCAGTTACAATTAAATTCAATAATTGATTTTAATTCAATTACATTTCAATTTCCTATATGTTAAAAATCTCATTTATTATGAACCATCAACTTTGGTTTTAGTGAACCTAAAGCTCAAATCTCATTGTAGTGTTTTAACTCTTTGAAAAGAAACATATATTGGTGTTTGAACTGAAGACTTGAAAAACTGTTTCTCTACCAGAGTTCTTATTCTGGTAGTACATAGAGCAACTGAAGTTATGGAATGGGAAGTGGATGAAAGGCTTAGTGCAGACAGTCAATGCACCCCAACTTACAAGTTTAAGCTCCATACCCTTGTTACAGCAAGCAAAGACAGGCTACTTTGCTGTATATGAAGGCCACTATTCAGGATTGCTGTCGGCCCGCTGGTTTAGCTACTGTATGTGTGAATTTCGATGCAGAGAATGAAGTTTCACTCAAGGAACTGCTACTAATCATCAATAACCATTCTTTTGAAACTAACGAGCTTATCTATATGGACTATGAAGTTTTTTGTTTATTTAAGCACCACACCTTACTACTCATCAGGGCTACACATTTGCTAATGTGTTAAGGATGATAAAGACTAGACTATAGAGGAAGTTAAACTGTATTTTCATGGAGAGAGAGTGGAAATACATAAAGAAAAAACACCTTGGGATACCTAGCCAAGATTCAATCCCTGATCTACCTGTCATTAGAAGAAAAAATATTCCTAAAATAATATAATAAAACCATTCCCGTAGGGTATAAGACTAGAATATTATCATACATGTATAGGGTCAACCTTAAAAAACTAAAATAATCTGAACTTTTATAATTTCAAAACAAGAATTGAGGGATTGGTGCCAGAGGAAAAGTGGGGAATAAAAATTTCCAAAACTTAAAAGAAAACCAATAATTTGTTGTGATAGACAATGGAAACTTTTCAAGAACTTGGATGGACTATACTAGATAGCTAAAAAAAGACGTGACAGTTTTTATAATTTCATAATAAAGATTTGAAAAATAAGAGGGAACGGTGGATAAAATCCCAAAAACTAATACAAAAAATGCTTCCAAATGTATTAGAACATTGAAATATTTTAAACATGTAGGTACAAGACAACCAGAAATAATAAAAAAAATAGTGAAAATATTAAATTTGAAAATTGGGTCCAATAAATAGGGGACTAAAATTTTCACAAACTACTATGAAACCCAACTTTTTTTCTGTATTAGAAAATTCAAATTGTACAGGTAGTTGCAGGGACCAATCTCTTTCTCTTTAACAGCTTATTTCATTTTATGATCTTTGTTCAACTCTAGTACTCTTTTTTCCTATATGTTTTTGACATTTGTCTTGGTCATGAGTTATTCAAATACTTCCAAACATCCTATAAATTTAAAATTTTAATTTCCGATAGGTCTTAAGATAATTTTCTCTATAAAAGTCCAAAAACCCAAGATTTAATCTGACGGATTCAAAATAAAAGCTCGGAGTAGGCCAGAAACGTGGAAAATGAGTATTTCTTATATAAACTATAGACTGTTACTATGTAACTTTAATTTGTGTAACTCTTTAACAACTCTAATTGCCAAGTCACACTTTTTTTTTATTGTCACCAAAAGGCAAGAGTTCAAAATATTGTGTATAGAAAATTCATAACTAAATCTTCAAAAAATGTCATCTTTTAGATCACGTTCATATTATACTTCTGAATTGACTACTTGCTTTGTAACACAGATTAAACGAAGCGCCACGGCTTCTTTGGTGCTGACTGACAGCTTTGAAACGTTACCATACCAAATTATGTATACATTACGCCGGACCAAATGATCTGTAAAAACATGTGTTTAGCAGATGTCACTTCTTACAGTCAAAATTTAGTTAAATACCTAAATGTTGACTGTCAGAAGTCAGCTGTGAGCTGTTAGTCAGCACCAAAGTAGTCATGGGGCTACTGTATATTAACTACTGTGTTCAAACCAAGTTCAGTATTCGAATACTTTGTCCTTTAGTTGATTTTATAAAATTAAAATAACAACCCCGATCGAATAACGAGTACACCAGTTAATATAAAGTATATACAAAAATCGTAAAAATATAGTTCCTCTATAATACAATTTTGTCATGTACTTCTTTATATATATATATATATATGTATATATATATATCAATTGATATGCGATTAAAAATGCACACACTAAGCACTGGAGGGCATCACTTGGATTAAATTAAAATTTAATTACATCAAGGTACTTTTTATTGGAATCGCAGTTATCAAGCATCAAAGCCTTTACATATATCCCTTAATTATATTAGAACAAACAGTCTTTATCTTGTATAAAAAAGTTAATTTATTCGTTTGCGTCTAATAATTTAATCTGAGCTCAAAATTACTGTTCTCGTGCAAAACATGTTTTAACATTAAATAACCTCACTTTTTTTTATTTATTTTTAGCTATGACAGTGAAAATGTGATGTTCTTAAGCCTATATTTTAAAATTTCTAACAACACTTTAAACAACTTGAGACTTCTAAGCATGTGCGACGCGTCACAGCCTTCCAGTAGGTTGTTTATTTAACTCTCATTGATTTAAATCCAACCTTGGTAATAGTGGTGACGTCATTCACCGTTTTGTCCGACTGTTTATTACGTCTGTTGTTTCAGCCACGGGACGCGTTGCGCCGGCGAGGTGGCAGCTGCCAGGGACAACGGCGTATGTGGCGTTGGCGTCGCCTACGATTCCAAAATAGCAGGTGATCGATAGCGAGGCGAGATTATCTTTATTACCCTCACTGGTCTTGAAACAATCTATTAAGGATCTTTTAGTGCCACTTGCAGCATTAAAATAAATAGGTACTATGGTGTTCAAGGGAAATTATGCCACCATTTTCACACAATTCTATTATTAAAAGAGCACTGGAATAAGTTCATTTGGATAATTTTTTAAAAAAACTTATTCTTTTACTATAAGAAATAACACCCAATAAAATATAGACTATCATATGGTAAGTTTAATAATATAACTATAGATTCAATAAGGTATATTCTGACATTAATCAGTCAATAGTACATTATTAATCAATATTATATTTAGCTTGTGAATGACCCACATATAAGGGGCATGCACACTAAATGTCACGCTCATCTACTATAATCTGATTTGTGTATACTAAGAAGAAATCTAGGTTCGAATCTTATCTAGATGTACTAAATGGTTGTTTTTCCCAGAACGGTGTTTCCCTCTTCTTCTATGAAAATGTGGTTACATTTCCTTTAGATCATTACGTCTTCATTCAGAAAAAATTAGCTTAGTTCAAAGGCATATAGTCCTGATTGGTTGTAATATGTGGTTAGAAACAATCCAAACATATCTATTAATATAAAGTATAGCTACTATGTGAAGTAATATAAATAATTGTTAAATTTTCACGACAAATATGTGCAATGTTTTCCCACACTTAAGTGAGGGAAAAGTTGGTTTCTTATCAAATGGAGCAAACACCTGAAAGATCTTGGCTTATAGTTAAGCATTTGTAATCAATCACTTTTGAAAGTGAAGTCACCCCTTAGATCAAGGCCATTAGTGAATTTAAGATTATCCCTATTTCTACTAAAATAGATATTTTAAAGTAAGCCTGAAAATTGTATATAATCTTATTTTTCTTTTTTCCTTAAATATTTTAAAAATTATTTTTCTTAAATTGTGACAGTAAATATATTTTTAATGTTAGCCCTCAGTGTTTTGAAATTTCAATATGATTGCAATAGATTAGACTGATGAAGACAACGTGGAGATAGGGGTTCTAATTCAGTTTGGTTGTACTAAGTATTTATTTTCTTAAAAATTCTTCCATATTTTCTCCACGTAAATTAGTCTATTTTTATTCTAAATAATACCTTGCTCATCTCTATAATATTATAATTATTAATATATACGTATATTCCAAACGGGTATTGGATGCGAGTGGATGCAAATACCTTTGTGTATGGAAGTTGATAAGAGCTATATCTGTTTATTACCCTATCGCCGGTTCATACTGAGTCATTGACTCATTGTGTCGCAGGTATTCGGATGTTAGACCAACCGTACATGACGGACCTTATCGAAGCTAACTCGATGGGCCATGAACCGAATCTCATAGACATCTACAGCGCCTCTTGGGGCCCCACTGATGATGGTAAGACCGTGGATGGACCCAGGAACGCTACCATGAGAGCCATAGTTCGGGGCGTCAATGAGGTGAGCCGCATATAGCATCACTTAGTTCTAATTTATATTCATGGCCTATAAAGGATTACTGCTAAAATATAATTTTAATTTAGAATCTGAATATTAATTTTTCACAGCAGATCTTGATAAATTATTTGGAGTTTTAGTTTTAGAATAATGGTAAGATTAATCGTTTTCTTTTAATCCACTCAGATCATATTATTTAATTATTAAATATCCATATATTTATGAGGCGTATACTCTTTACTAATACGCCAAGAAAATAATATTCATTATTTTTAAAAAATATATCAATTTTAAAAATTTAGTATGGTATTTTTTATAGTTATTAAATCTATAATATTGTTATGAATTTGAGTTCTATATGGAGTTCTACTTCTTATTTTAAGAATATAGGCTATCTATATACTATCGAAATATAACCTTAGTATTGTAGGATTATACCAAATTATAAATTGTATTTCTATTATTGGTAATTTTAATTATACTATATCAGTTTTCACATTATAAAGTATTATATAAATCGACTTATTTATTTGTTTTATAAATGTATAGTAAACAGTGTATATATTAACATTTATAGTTATATATTCATAATAAAGGTGAGATAAAAACTAAATATCTGAGAAACTCCACACTTGTGTCAAAGAATGATAATATGCTATAACCGTCTTAAATATGATTAAATTATATATCTAATTTAACTATAATAATAACCAATATAATTTACAAGCTCTATAAATATGGTTGTGAAAGATGTAAATTTTAATTCGTTTAAAATTAAGTTCGCGTAAGAATTGTAGGTAAAAATTAAGAATAGTAAAGCTGTTTCTATACCAAGTAAGCTATAGAATATTGTTTGAAATACAAAGTTTAATTCTCAACGTAAATAAACGGCCTATTTATTAAAACTGTAAATATTAACTCGCGGTCAGGTGTTGAATTTAAGTCGGGTGTACCGAGAATATATTTTCATTAATAGCTTACCACTCTCCTTCAGCACATGTGTGAATGAATACAGGCTAGCTTATACGGGTAGTAAGACGTGGTGGAAGAATCTAAAATACTAACATCCAACCGACGGTAACGGACGCTTTAAAACCCAGGGTAATTTTTGGGGCAAATGTCCAAAGCTAACTATTTTAACACAAGGTTATCTTAGCTTATAATAGATCCCCTCCCCCTCCCCCAAATGGTAAAAGTTACAAATTCTAGGTAAAGAGTGAGACATGAAAACGTATAGTAAAATTTATTATATTGCCCTATATGGAGCATTTAATATGTGAATCTTTTGAAAGACCAGTAAATTGTATTTAAACTTGAAATACTTGATTAAATATAATTATTACTTAACGCTTCATTGCCGTGATGATATTTGTGAGAGAGAAATGGAAATAGAAATGGTGTTTGGGGATGAGTACTAAGGCAGACAAAATACTTGACCCATGTTCACTTATCAAATAGTCTCTAATAAAGAGAATATTAGCACATGTATTAAATAATAATGAAATAAACTTTATATCCATTAGCTTAAACATAATGCAATTTATTAGCTTTGTATATGATATATACATTCATCTATTCTATTAATTTTGAAATTAAAACATTGTACTATTCAATATAAATCTATCTTTAGGAGAAATATTTATTTAAAAAAGGTAGATTGTTATTATTCTAAACAGATGTTCAAAGCAAACAGAGAAAAATGGAGTATTTTTAATTAATCTATAAATAATTGTTTTTTGGCCATAATTAAGAAATCGTATGTTAAAAATATACACATATAGGTCTTATGTAGCTTGCCTGGGCCTAACAATTTTTGATTTTATATTAGACAGAAAAATAAATATTGGAATAAAACTTGAGGTTTTTCAATCTTACAATTACCTTTTTACAAAGTATTCTTTTAGTATTCGTATAGTTTTCAGTCTCTTCTGATCTTTAAATGAGAGGGTTAGCACATACATAGATTCTTATCAATATGGATATTACATTTACAATATTTTACGGCCCCCTTTTTGGTCACACCCTCTAGATTCTAAAACTTACTATGTTATATTACCAGGGACTAGTATGTAGAGGTTTAAACCTAAGAGATAGTTTTTCACATGTGGTGTATTATTGTGTTTTTAATATTCTATATTCACGTTGATACAGTTGCATTTCTTCTGAGAAAGCCTCCTCATCATCATACTTTGTACTAAGTAATTAGAAAATAATGAATCCTGATATCATACATAATTAATAGAAGCCACTTACATGCATTTGGAGAGAGCCTTGTCAATGACAAATATTATTGGTCAATGTGCTTTAGTTGATGAGAAAGTTCTCTTGAGACGCTCTGGGAAATATCTATATTATGGGTATATCGGATCGGATATAAATTATTAACATTTCACTAAATTTAGGACCAGAATCGGTGGGCACGTGGGTTAGCAATCATACTGAGGATATGTTTCCCTGATTGGTTTCCCATTCTACTTCCATGAAAGTTCTGTACATTTCCATCCTCAACACTACCTACCATATCAATCTAATCAAATGTATTAGTCTCTAACGGGTATTAAGAGGCATTGCGTAAAAAAAGTCTAGTCTATGGAGTTGATAGTATCTTCGTATGTTGTGTTAATTTTCTGTTAGAACATCTATAAGCTTGTGGATCATGATGAAATTTCTATTTTTTGATTATGAAAGTAAATTCTTCTTTGTAAATAAATTCTTCTTTGTAAATTCTATTCTTAATCTTTAATTTTGATAAACAATTTAGAGTTAATGTTAACTTAAATTTATGTTTTAAGTACCATTCAAACAATTTATTTTAACACGTGGTATCCACCTTTGGCCAATATGGTTTATTTTTCACTGGACCTTCCCACTCGTTAGCTATGCTCATATATTAATATAAGAAAATTTAGGCAAAAACACCCTACCTATACTCGTCCGGGACTCTAACACTAACCTCTACCCCACCTTTAGGCCAAAACTAAATTAGCTCGATATTTAGACTACGTGACCACCAGTCTTGCTATATTATGGATATATTGAGAGAGTACATAATTATCACTACTTTAAAGTAGTTCTGGAAATGAACATTTATCCTAACAGTTTATTATCATTTCCTAACTAGATTTCCTAAGAATATTTTCAACTAGTTTGCTGCGTTTAACCTACACATGATTAGGCCCATATTCGTACTAAAGTATTTATTTTGTTATTTTTATCTGTGGTGTTTAAATTTTATATGTACACTCCATCGATATTGAAAGGTAGCAACTTCTAATTCACTGAGCCCGCGAGGTATGATATTCCTCCATACATAACTGTAGGATAATTTGCCTAGCTACGCCCAACACCTAAATTAGAGAAGGCCTTAAGTCGTTAAATTATTTCTTGACTGTTGGGAAGGAGTGACGGGGGAGAGGTTATGTCTTTTAGCGATGCCAGAATGGTTT
>CABFOW010000082.1:243074-285535 GCA_902141385.1 Timema californicum | reverse complement strand
AAATATAATTAATTAACTTAGTATGTAAATATTAGTTATTGATTTTATCATTATCATAACAATAAAGTAAAATTAATTTATTAAATCAAACCATTCTGGCATCGCAAAAAGACATAACCTCTCCCCCGTCACTCCTTCCCAACAGTCAAGAAATGATTTAACGACTTAAGGCCTCTCTAATTTAGGTGTTGGGCGTAGCTAGGCAAACTAACCTACAGTTATGTGTGGAGGAATATCATACCTCGCGGGCTCAGTGAATTAGAAGTTGCTACCTTTCAATATCGACGGAGTGTACAATAGAGTCTTGGAAATTTGACCTTATTTGGACTGAGATAGTTTCGAGTTATTGAAATGTTGAGTTTTACGAATGAACTTGCATAAGATGCATGGTTACTGTGTCACGTTTATTAAACAAGGATGAATCACAATACAGAATCGAATATTATAGGTACATTTGTACAGTACTGTAGTATAATGCGGTACAGTAACAGTAATTTACATACAGTAGAATATATAACGTGTTAAATACAGAAATTCTGTATAGTACTGTACACATAATATTGTATTGATTCAAATAACACTTTACTGAATTGGATAACAAACACAGAACTTGCAAAAACACCATGGCATGACTGTTCCACTCAAGTTACACAAACATAGAAGTTATATAGGTGAATGACCTTGGATTGTGATGACTGGCATCAACAACTGTGTGAAGTTGCGCGTGTCGAGTTACACGGAATGTCTAGTTATCGAGTTTCAAGTTTCCAAGACTCGACTGTATGTATGTATATTTATAAAATACTCATATAATTTATAGTCATGATTAAATATAAAATATTTAATTTTAACGATGAACATGCTCATAGCCAGGCAAAAGAATTTAAGACAAACTAGGAAAGCACTCTATAAAAGGTTTAGAATCCTCACTGTCCCAAGTCCTCAAATTTGTTTGTCTGATCCAAAGGGACGAAACGGCCTTGGAAACATCTACGTGTGGGCGAGCGGGGACGGAGGTGAAGATGATGACTGCAACTGTGATGGTTACGCCGCCAGTATGTGGACCATTTCCATCAACAGCGCCATCAACGACGGTCAGAACGCGCACTACGATGAGAGCTGCTCTTCCACCTTGGCATCAACCTTTAGCAATGGCGCTAAGGACCCTAACACTGGTGTCGTGAGTACCTTTCACTGGACACACTGGACTATCATACTGTGCTGTACATTCAGCATCAAAGTAATGAGTATACAGCCCAGAACACACTATTGTAGCATGTATTGGTCAGATTCAGCATCAAAGTCATGAGTACATTGATCCGAACTGACAAATGTTTCGTGTACACACAAATTGTGGGGCACTTATAAGTATTTAAATAAAAGAGGTATTAACTTAACACTTTAAAATTATGTATTTATAATCATGTATTTAACTATATTCATCACATTTTCACAATATTGGGCTTATTAATATTTTTAATTTCTCGTATAATCAAAGTATTATAAAGGTTACAATTTTATTAATTTATATTACAATGTATACTTACTTCTTATGTGTCCAAACTCGAAAAGTGTGTATTAAAATTTAGTCTCTGCTTCCATCTGTATATTTGTCTATCTAGGAGCATATCCGAAATGTTTATATAGATTTTGTTAGATAAAATATTTAGATGTTATATGTTCATGGTGAAGTCATGATCCTAAAAACTATGGCTCTAAAGTAAAAAATAATTTACTTAAGACTGATTTATTTAAATTAAAACGATCCCAAGATTTATTAAAACATGTGGCTCAAAACGAATACATGAAAAGTGTTTTACATAATAAATAACTCTGTATACTCTTGTTACATATATATATTTTTAGAGGTGTAGCTTACTTATACTAATTGTTTATGTTTCCAATTATTTGAAAACAGCTACAGTGATTGATCTCAAAATAAATAGATAAGGAGTGGTAGCTTGCTTCTTTATTATTATTTTTAGCACCGCGCCTTACTACCCGTTCGGTGCATACGCTGCTAGCTTGCTAAATAACCCTTTTGTTATTGGGGGCCAGATTAATTTAGGAAGTTTAATCTAGGGTAATAAACCAATAAATATATTCAGTTGCTAACCTAGTGAAAGTATACATTTGGGAGGACATAGGTGTAGATGGGAGAGTAGCATTTGAATGGACCGGCAGGAGCTAGGATGTAATGAGAGGACTGGACAGAGCCAGCTTGGAATATGGATTATTGGCTTGATTTTTTCTAAATGCAGCAATTAACTTTCAAGTTACTAATACCATAGAGAGTAAGTAGGTATGTAGTATAACCACATATTTTTGGATATTTAGTTTTCAAACAATTAAAGACTATTTGAGATAACATGCAATGGTTGTTTGACATTTATTTATAAACTAAGCCCTAGAACATAGTTTAAATGAATTTTAATGAATATGACTCAATACACGTGCTTGTAAGAAGGGGTGAAATTTGAACAAGAGAGTACTTTGTTTTCAGGCGACGACTGACCTGTACGGGAAGTGCACAACAACCCACTCGGGGACCTCAGCGGCGGCACCAGAAGCGGCCGGAGTGTTCGCTCTCGCGCTAGAAGCCAAGTGAGTGAAGGGAACCCCCTATTATCATCCCTTTGACTCTTTGACTTGCAATTTGGGCGAGATTTTTAAGCATTTATACCTTCCAACATGATAAAGTCCCGGATACATCAGGAAGTTTGTTAATCCCCGCTTGTTTTGTAAAAGCAACTGAAGCAGGATCACGGATAAAGTAGCAACATTCTTTTATTTAATGCCCTTAACATGTGTGTTGACAACCATATATTATTGGAGTCCCTCCAACATGTTTGTACATTCCAATCATTGAAATATAAGGGAAGGTGGGAAAACAATTAGGGTGGACTGTTTATTTATAAGTGTTTTAGTTTACCTCCACCAACCCAAGGTTAATAGATGCTGAGAACTACCTTGCATTACACTGAGTAAGGAATAAAAGAAAGAGGAAATAGATTTGTTAAACTGCACCTTTACGACTCACACTATTTACTAACCAAAGCAAGAAGTCAATTTTTGGAGTGTAGCACCCAACGACACAGAATAAATCATGGGTAGGATAGTTTTACGTACCTATTTTGGTATAGACACACAATAAAACCTTACCTTTCTCACCACTTGCCTACAACTAACAAATAAAATGAATTTCTCTACTCTACCACCACTTCCAATCCTCTGAAAACGGTTGGAAACCCATTTAAAGATACTTAAATTATTTAAGAAAATAATTATAAAAAAGAGAAAAGTATGAAACCTAATTATACTACAAAAAAAATATTTTAAAATTTAAAAAATATACGTCGCAGTAATTAACATATCCTCAGCCTTTAAATAAGGCGTTTTAAATAGGTTATTTTGAAGGACGTCTCTGATCATTTGAAGTTTCTGCGAGCAGTGCCCCCAAAGGCAACCCAAATTGCACAATTTTTTTCTGGGAATTCTTATTCAATAACTCGAGAAACCATTTTATTAGGGAAAGACTGATGACTGCATTTCAAATGGTATGTGAGTTCGGTGAGTGTTCAACTTTAGGTGTATAGATAGTCCAAACGCTAACGCTGTTAAAAATATTCACAAGACATTACGTCTGCTTCCATCTTGACAAACAACCCCAAGGAATTAGATTTAAATCTGGATCTGAACTATTTTGTAGAGGTTACAAGGTTACAAGATGAGACAGAATTAATGGTAAGATAACATTTATATTTGAAGTTAGTACATAGAGTTCATACGGGCTTAATANACACCACCCACTAGAAATAGATAAATCTTTACAGGCTGAGCACTAACCTTCCACAACCTACTTAAGTGAAGAGAATATAACATCCTATCTGACTTGAGATTGACTTGAAGTATAGAAAGTTAACACAATCCATTCTATGATGCTAAGTACCTTAAAAATTGGTTTTACAGTCTGAGTAAATCGATGAACAATCTCCTCTTCTGTTTATTAATTATTTTAAGGCATCAAAAAAGGTGCATTTAAACACTTATGATGATATTTATGAATTTATATTTCGGTGAAAGGTCATACGAACGAAAATATCAATGTATTTAGAAATTCGACACCTCAATGTCAGCTCAAGGTAACAATAAGATAGGTCACATAATTTACACCTACATGGGTAGAAGTTATATATTCCTGGTTGTTTGGTAGCCTACTGGTAAGTATCCCATTACTAGGAAGCTGAGTGTGTTTATTTAAAATAAACTACTACAATGTGGCACTCATTGATATTTCTCACCCTACCCAGCAAGAATATTTTTTTTTGTCAAAGCCATAAGCTCTAAAATGTACTCCAGTGTGATAATTGTCCTTATGCAACGTTATAACCCAAGATAAGGCTAACAAATATTGCACAATTGGACCCTAAGAATATAATCTACAAACGATTAATTTTAACCTGTGAAGCTATCAACATTCATAGTAGAATTTATGGAATACATGGATTTACTCGTCATTATTGTAAAACCAATGGAGGCTTCAAGTTCAGGACCCGAGAACACTGACTCTGTTGGAATTGTTTCATAGTTACAGTTAATATGAACCTTTTAATGAGATATAATAATCAATTATAAGCTTTATATTTCTGGTCAGGTAGCAAGCAACATCAGGGTGACACTTGAACTCTTCTGTGCTTTCATTATCCATATAAACAGTATTTTATCATATTGTCTGCTGCAGATTTGAAATTTATGTACTTCCAATAAACACAGTTTTTACTATGACGATGGTTACCTTAATTTAGTTGTTTAAAGTTTATTTATTATCTCATTTATTCTATTATAAAACAAAGCCAAAATATTTTTTTTTCATATTTTAGTACTATAATCAATCATTATTTATTCTTCTGTTATTAGAACTTCTGTCAAACAGTGCCCATTTTATTTGATATTGCTTATCGTAGCTTTTGGATGGGTATAGTTTGGATTATTTATAATCAAAACAATCACACATTATTTAAAATTTAAATCCAGACAGTAGATTTTACAATATTTTATGCTAGCCTATCTCTAAAAAAAATTAATATTTTACTCTTATTAACAAGTTACTGATCCGCATCTGTGGGCATTTGGACTAAGACTTTGATCTCATCTGGCTTAGTTGATAATTGATGGTAAGGTATTGGTTTTAATCCAGGCCTGGGGTATATATATATTTGTAAATGGTTTCCCTCTCTCATAATCATCATCATCATAATCATCATCAGTTGTAAACTAATGTATAAATGTCTGTCCCCGGATAATACACTTAGTTGACTTAAACCCTTTTATACCTGAGACATTTCTGCAAGTGTTCTGCACTGTTCACATATGACCGCTCGCAAATTACCTAAATACCTGTGTACATAAATATAACGTTGATGTGTTTTGTTCCGTCAGTCCGCAGCTATCGTGGCGTGACGTCCAGCATCTTACCGTGCTCACCTCCAAGAGGAACTCCCTTTTCGACGCCAAGGGGCGCTTCCACTGGACCATGAATGGCGTCGGTCTTGAATTTAATCATCTGTTTGGGTTTGGCGTACTGGATGCGGGCGCTATGGTGGCGTTGTCCAAACAGTGGAAGACTGTACCTGCGAGGTACCACTGCGAGGCTGGTTCTGTTATTGAGACACAGTGAGTACTTCATGTTTCATAGTGCGATGGTCATATATACACAGTGAGTGCAACATGTTCATAGTATCACGGTACTATTTACACAGTGAGTACAACATGTTCATCTTATGATGGTACTATTTACACAGTGAGTGCAACATGTTCATAGTATCATGGTACTATTTACACAGTGAGTACAACATGTTCATCTTATGATGGTACTATTTACACAGTGAGTACAATATGTTCATAGTATGATGTTACTATAAACACAAAGTGAGCACATCTTGTTCATAGTATGATGTTACTATATACACAGTGAGTTCATCTTGTTCGTAGTATGATGGTACTATATACAAAGTGAGCACATCTTGTTTTTAGTGTGGTGGTACTATATACACAGTGAGTACTTTATGCTTTATAATGTGATGGTCATATATTCACAGTGAGTACATATCGTCCATAGTATGGTGGTACTATATACAGAATGAGCACATCTTGTTCATAGTGTGGTGGTACTATATACACAGTGAGTACTTTATGTTTCATAGTGTGATGGTCATATATACACAGTGAGTATATATGGCCCATAGTATGATGGTACTATATACACAGTGGACACATCTTGTTCATAGTGTGGTGGTCCTATATACACAGTGAGTACTTCATGTTTCATAAAGTGGTGATCCTAGGTACATAGTGAATACTTCAGCAGAGAGGAATCAGTTGAAAAATAGATTTAACAACTATAAAATTAGAATAAAAGTTTTTATCAGTATTAAAATTATATAGTGAATATAATAATTACTTTAATTAGCGTCATATTATATATATATATATATCTTTTTATTAGTGTTCATAACATTAGAAGTAACAAAAATATGTTATATGTCAACTAATTAAATTATACATCTATGAGGACTACAGTCTTGTTCGGTGTAATAGTTGTTGGTAACTCTATAATAGGGACAAAAAGGGAGGGTGTATTAATATAATTTGAATCTTATTTGGATAAGTGGAAGCAAGACATATTATTTTGTTTCCTAACAAGAAATAATTATGTAATATTTGTCTTGTAAAAGGGTGGTTTTAAAACTTACATTTGAATACTAACCTTTGGTATTTAATTTTCTAAGGTGCCAGTATATTATTTTATATTGTTCGTAGTATGATGTTACTATATACACAGTGAGTTCATCTTGTTCGTAGTATGATGGTACTATATACACAGTGAGTACTTCATGTTTCATTGTGTGATGGTCATATATACACAGTGAGTACATATTGTTCGTAGTATGGGGGTACTATATACACAATGAGCACATCTTGTTCATAGTGTGGTGGTACTATATACACAGTGAGTACTTTATGTTTCATATTGTGATGGTCATATATACACAGTGAGCACATCTTGTTCATAGTATGATGTTACTATACACACAGTGAGTTCATCTTGTTCGTAGTATGATGGTACTATATATAAAGTGAGCACATCTTGTTTTTAGTGTGGTGGTACTATATACACAGTGAGTAATTTATGTTTTATAGTGTGATGGTCATATATACACAGTGAGTATATATGGCCCATAGTAAGGTGGTACTATATACACAGTGGACACATCTTGTTCATAGTGTGGTGGTCCTATATACACAATGAGTACTTTATGTTTCATAGTGTGATGGTACTATATTCACAGTGAGTACTTCATGTTTCATAAAGTTGTGATCCTAGGTACATAGTGAATACTTCAGCAGAGAGGAATCAGTTGAAAAATAGATTTAACAATTATAAAATTAGAATAAAAGTTTTTATCAGTATTAAAATTATATAGTGAATATAATAATTACTTTAATAAGCGTCGTATTATATATATCTTTTTATTAGTGTTCATAACATTAGAAGTAACAAAAATATGTTATATGTCAACACCAGATCTAATCACTAATTAAATTATAAATCTATGAGGACTACAGTCTTGTTCGGTGTAATAGTTGTTGGTAACTCTATAGTAGGGACAAAAAGGGAGGGTGTATTATTATAATTTGAATCTTATTTGTATAAGTGGAAGCAAGACATATTATTTGGTTTCCTAACAAGAAATAATTATGTAATATTTGTCTTGTAAAAGGGTGGTTTTTAAACTTACATTTGAATACTAACCTTTGGTATTTAATTTTCTAAGGCGCCAGTATATTATTTGGGAATCTTTGTCTTGTCCATCCCGAACCCACACTAAAACTACTTAAATGTGTTAAGTATACTTATAAGTAGTTTGTTGACACATAATTAAACTAATTTGATTTAAATATATTAATGATTTATGAATCCGTGACACAATACTATAATCCCTTTACTAACCATGTTAGTTATATTGTGTCTGAGATTCAACAATAATGTGTACAGCTTTATCTAAAATTTTATTTCATAAAAGTTAATAACCTCTAGCCAAAATAGGTAGTGTTATTTTATTTTGTTAAAATAATTTTAATACTATTTGAACATCAAAATATAGTTGTAGTATTTTTTCCCCATTTATTAAATATTAACTTACGTTTATTAAAAGTATGAATAAATTAAACAACTTTTAATTCTGATGTTAGTTTATAACAGCCTTGTGTAAAAACCTGTGACATTAGACAAGACGGATGGATACCTTGACTTTTTTGGGACGATTTGAAATATATTTTAACAAAAAAGAACGTGTATGGTTCATTGTTCAAGTGTTTTGTGTCACAATCCATCACAAATTAATGACCACTGAGAAAATAATCTAAGCTAACAGTTTACCCACAAATTAATAAACAGGTGTTTCAAGTCTGAGTTGTAATCATTATGGGGCGACACTCGTTTTTTCGTTCGTGTGGATTTAAAAACAAATAAAGTTATATATTTTAATTAGATGGTTGAATAAATATTTATCCTGAAATAGCATTTGTGTGTAATATTAAGGCTATATTCCTGCCACGTATCCTTACAATCTACAACATCAAAGCTGTATACAATCCTGCATTATATTGGTGTAACAGCCTGCACCAGTGGGCCCGTTGACAAATGAGATGCTATCATCTGGTTCGGCTCGCTGGTGACGAGTTTAGAAATTGATGTGAGAGTGTACACAATGCGATAAAATGACAATGTTTTTGCGTTTTTATAACAAAACATTTTGTTGTCCAAAACAAATAAAATATTGCTCCAATATAAATAAAGAGTTTAATTTTCTTCACATGGTGATATAACAGTTTTTTAATATCTGTCATGAGCATATCAATATTTGATGAGGAACTTTTAAATTAAGAAAAAAAAATGTTATTAAATTCCTGGACACATTTGACGTATATTAAATAAATGTTAATATCACCATGTGAGGAAAGTTTAACTCGGTTTCTACTGTAGATATATTATATTTATCTTAGCCAAATAAAACATCGTTGCTATAAAAACTATAAAAACACTAACCTTTCCTCGCTTTTTTCCCACTCCCATCTTAATCCTAACCAGGTGCAGAGAAGTGATTTACTTAATGGTTTTCCAATAGCCCTACATGCAAACTTGGTAACATTTACTCTTGATTCTCCCTTTCCCTTACTTATCCTTACGCGCATTGGAGTAAGAACGGCTTGTAAAATGTGGGTTTTGGTAAAAACAAAATTAAATCTATTCATGCAGATTTTCACTACTTTTTTTAAATAATATGTAATAATTTCTTCAGACGTAATATTATATCTGATGATAGCTTAATTATTATAATTAAATCTCTCTAGCATTAAGTCTTACTATCCGTTAGGGTTATACGCCTATGTACTAATTACAGTGATGTGTTAGGGATTCGGAAGGTAGAATTTAAAGAAAGTGAACTCACATTAAATTGTGATCAACGTTTTGTTGTACAGTGCCGGGAGACCGAAGCTGTCAAGGATGCGTATACAACAAGTTGCATAGGAGCTAAGCCTTGCACTGCACATATAATGTCTGTTATGTATGACCGTTAACGATGACCCTCAGAACGTATTTCCATTTATAGATGGACTGGTGTGTTACTTACTATTAATTGTGGTAAGTTCTGCTACCATGCTCCGAGATGTTGAGGTGTGCAGTGCCGTGCGCCTAACTCATATGCAACCTGTTGTACACGCATGCTTGCACAGCTTTGCTCCCCCGGCACTGAACGCTGAAAATTTATAAAAGTTTTTTAATATCTGTCATGAGCATATTAATATTTGATGAGGAACTTTTTAAATTAAGATTTTTTTTTATTAAATTCCTCGACACATTTGACGGATATTAAATAAATGTTAATATCACCATGTGAGGAAAGTTTAACTCGATTTCTACTGTAGATATATTATATTTATCTTAGCCAAATAAAACATCGTTGCTATAAAAACTACAAAAACACCTACCTTTCCTAGGTTTTTTTCCCACTCCCATCTTAATCCTAACCAGGTGCAGAGAAGTGATTTACTTAATGGTTTTCCAATAGCCCTACATGCAAACTTGGGAACATTTACTCTAGATTCTCCCTTTCCCTTACTTATCCTTACGTGCATTGCAGTAAGAACGGGTTGTAAAATGTGGGTTTTGGTAAAAACAAAATTAAATCTATTCATGCAGACTTTCACTACTTTTTTTTATAATATGTAATAATTTCTTCACGCGTAATATTATATCTGATGATAGCTTAATTATTATAATAATATATCTCTAGCACTAAGTCTTACTATCCGTTAGGGTTATACATCTATGTACTAATTAAAGTGATGTGTTAGGGATTCGGAAGGTAGAATTTAAAGAAAGTGAACTCACATTAAATTGTGATCAACGTTTTATTGTACAGTGCCGGGAGACCGAAGCTGTCAAGGATGCGTATACAACAAGTTGCATAGGCGCTAAGCCCTGAACTGCACATATAATGTCTGTTATGTATGACCGTTAACGATGACCCTCAGAACGTATTTCCATTTCTAGATGGACTGGTGTGTTACTTACTATTAATTGTGCTAAGTTCTGCTGCCATGCTCCAAGATGTTGAGGTGTGCAGTGCCGCGCGCCTAACTCATATGCAACCTATTGTACACGCATGCTTGCACAGCTTTGCTCCCCCGGCGCTGCACGCTGAAAATTTGAACATAATATAATAATATTAGCAAGGTTTTCCGGTTGTAAGTGTGTAGGGATTTTGTATTACTTTTGCTTCAAACAAACTCTCTCTGCAGTTTGGGCGTTGAGTTTTCAAAGACCCTGTATAAACGATTAGACAGGCCTCCATAAGAATTAAAAAACACGTTTCTATGTTTAACAGATCTGCTATGATCCCTTTGTTTGTAAAACAACATAGAAACACGATTCCTTTTGCTATTGTGCTATCCCGCAATCATCCCACTCAGTCTCGTTTGTTGTGGGTCGTCATATCTATTTTGTTGGTTTGAAACTCTTGTGCGATCCTTGTGTTCAAACTACCTCATTGCTGTCTACTTCATGTCAATTGTTGTGGGTCGTCATATCTATTTTGTTGGTTTGAAACTCCGGTGCGATCCTTGTGTTCAAACTACCTCACTGCTGTCTACTTCATGTCAAAACCATGAATACATGATAATCTGATTCTACTGGCCACTAGAAACAAGAATATTTTGAGTTTCTATACAACCTCTAACGAGATGGTATACACAGATATTACGTTCAAAGAGTAAAACTAGAAGGAAAACACGCTCTAAGGATGCCACAGTTGACGTTATTTGTTTAATATATGTATAATTATAATGTTGGTGGTCCACGATACATATTTATATTGGGGAGAGGGAAGGTATAATATATAATAATAACACAACCTTTCCCGTACAGGGAAATTGGGAAACATTATGAGTAATCTAGTCCAGTAAAGACAGCCGGTGTTAGAGCCTCACCATTCTCGTCCAAAAAACCAAATAGAAATGTGGGTCTCATTTCATTATCTATCTGATACAGATACTATGTAGTTCAAAAAAACAAGACGAGAAAGACGTGTCAGTTCACTTCCTAGCTGATACGGATATTATGTAGTTCAACAAAACAAAACAATAAAAATGTGTCAATTCACTATTCAACCGATAAAGTCGTTATGTTATTTTTACTTTCTCGCTATCTTACAGGTAGAGAAAGTATTGTGATCATAAAAAATATCGAACTCGAGATATTGATAAATCTCGGCGTTTCATGAACCCCCAAATCCTAAAAAGTTGTTTTATTTCTGTCTGTCGGTCTGCCTGTCTGTCTGTACCGTCGACTAGAGCCTAAACTATTTTACTGATTCGGCTAAAACATGGTATGTAGGGTTTTTATATGTTTGCCATAAGGGTTTTTTAGAATTGCATTTCCAACCCTAAGGCTAAGGGTAGTTTACTGAAGGGCAAAATTAAAAAAAGTAGATTTTCTCAAAATCGGCTCTAACGATTTTGATTAAATTTCATTTCAAAACATTTATAAATATTAAAAATAAAATGGATACTCTCAATATTTTGGCAAAATGACTTTAAGGGCTCCGGTATGATGAGTAAATTCTCTTTTAATACGAGGGGTTGATCCCAATATCGATCTTTTTTATTGGTCCAAACATACAAATGAGGACATTAATTCTTTAAAAATACATTTATAAAATTTAAAATCGGGACTTAAAAAAGTTGTATATAAGTATAGTGCAATTTATGCTTGGGTTTGCTCGTGTATATTAATTCGTTTCACATATATTACGAGTTTTGAGTAAATATCTACATTTTCAAACAATAGAGCGAGAAAGTCCTTGCGGAGTTCCGTACAATTTTTTTAAACGTTAATATAGTTGAACTTTTACGATTTAATGAAATCAAGAACGAATTTTAAAATCAATAATTATAATAAATAAATACGAGCTTATATTGAATAATGGTGTATTTTGATGATGATTAGAAAACATTTTTATAGAATAGTGACATATTTTAACTACTAAAACATTAATTGTATTAATTTAATATTTTATCTCTTTTGATCTTTTGGAATTTACCTCAAAAAACATTTGCCATTTGTAACTACAGTTGATAAGGTTTTGACGCCGTGTTTCCCGTCAGCTTTGTAATTAGTGAGTATTGTTTACGGGCCGTTTAATTTAGTTAATTAAGTGGAAGTTGTACTTCTAAGGTTTGTAATAAGCAATGAGAGGCTTAACATTATGTGGTTCACTACTTCTCATGTATAATACTTGATTAAACAATAATTTTGTTTTATGAAGCATTACAAATCTATGGGCTGGCTTATTTCGAAATCATAACAAAGAGGAGCTTAGGAACAAGGAGGATTAAAATATTGGATGACTTGAAAAGAAGAAAATTCTGAGAGCTTAAAGAGGAGACAAAGGACAAGGCGCATTGACGGTTTAAGTTTATCGACCAGAGGAATGAACTTTCATAAGATAGAACAACAACAACTACTACTACTACTATTAATAATAATAATAATAATAATAATAATACTTCTCATATTGATAACCATCCCAGGAAAATCGTTCAAAAGAAACCAAAAGTAATAGTCAGTATCGATTTACTAGACGATTGGACTGAGAGGTGTTTATTTCATATATTTAGCAACAGAATGTACTGAGTGGGCTTATACAAATTTTAATTGATGATTTTTAAACGATAAAAATACTTATACATTTTTGAAGAGCCGATTTTTGTGCTGAGATGAAATGATAGTAGCTAACTTACTGTCCAACATTGAAATTAATTTTTATCAAACTTTGAAATAATTGTCGCTCCCTCCTATTAACCCCTTGGTTGATTAGTCATGATGGGTTTTCAGAAGTAAAGGTGCTACTAATAATACAGGTTGTAATGTAGTTTTTTGAGATCTATTTGAAGGTACGTGTGATCGTGGTCCAGTGGATTGAATGAAAGTCGAGCTAGAGAGAAATTGTCATATCAGTTAACCACACAATGATAGGTGTGTTCTTGTTCTATTCCTGGGAGCTCTACGTACCTTTGATACCTCATCCACGTCAGAACATCGCGGTCTTCGAACACTACCTTCAACCTGCGTCGTTGGCCGCATGGTCTAAGGCATCTCTCCCGTGTTAGACTAGACTGCCTATGATAGGGAGATCGAGGTTAGAATACCAGTCGGGTGTACGGATGGTGGTGGTGCCAAAATGGTTTTCCACTCTCCCTCCCCGCATATAAAGGTACAATTCCTCTAAGTTCAACCTTCTTCATCTCTAACTCATTAAGTATCGTAATTATAATATGTGCGTATAACCTGAACATCTAGTAAGACGCGGTGCTAAAAAAAATACTACAACTCTTTGGGAAGTTATTTAGTCGTAAGAACTTGTAATTACTCAAAGAGTCAAAGATACGCCCATGAAAATGATAGAAGAGTTTCCCTTCATTTGTTTTTTCTGCAGGTTTATAATATTTATCCATCGGGAGGGGGTCTGCCACACCTTAATAATCATGTCAGTCTGACCAATCAACGATAAGCATGTCCTTCAAGAAGAGATGGTTTATATATTTCTACTTGCTGGAAAAATATTCAATGAGCTTATTTTAAACATTGGGTGTGTCCTGGAATTCAATATTTTGTTTATTGGCAGTTCAGTGTTGGTTTATACATTGTGTACATTAAACAAAGCACTAGTTCAACAGCCAATAATCAAATAGTACACCTTCTTTTAAAAAAGTTTTAAAATTACATTTTGAGAAATTTCTAATGAGAGCAAACAAATATTTTCTTGTTGAACACACTATAGATGACTCGGTGACTCATGTATAGCTTATAATCTACGGACTATTTTAGCTTGTCCATGAAGTGCTGAATCAAGATTTGCTAATGAAGGTGGGCGGACAGCTCGCAAAATGCTGAGACTAGTAGAATATTAAGCTCTTTCCAGATGGGTTCACTAGCTTTGTATACTTTTCTACAAGTTTAACCCAGTTAACAAAATTGGTGTTCTATAGCTATCGCAATAATTTTTGGGTTATTTAACAAAATATTTTCTATTCTTTCTTAATAATAAGACTTCTTCTAAAAAAAATATTCAGTACTGTTTTAGAACTAGACAATGGTACAACCATAGTATGAATAAAATATTTATCAAACACATCAGTTCTGGTTGCTTATGAAATATTTACTAATAATAATTAGTGTAAGCAAGTATTGTAAGCTATTACATATCTTAAGTGCTGAGTACATACTAAGTAAGTATTTAACTGGTCTGGTCTAAACATACTTATTATTAATAAACGTAACTAACTTGATATTGTGTTATACTAGAATTAATATTTTCACTATCAAATCCTGGCTGTGAACTACACCACTTAATTTATTGTTTGAAAAAGTTTCAATTGACTGACGAAAACTATTTAATTTTGATCTGACATTAGTTAAATCATCTGATATTCTTGATAACAAATCATTTAAATCTACAGTGAGGTCAAGATTAGAATTTTCTCAAATACATGTTCACAATTATTAGTTGACTTTACGGTATCTGATAGTGAGTAACATAATCCTCAGATAATCTACTAATAAACTCAGCAAGCTATTATTAAAAAAATATTTCCTGTACATCATTCACAAGTATTAAGTAATTAAATTTGCCCCCTACCAAAATATAACTTTGCGTTTGACTAATATGCTAGATTTTTTTATTTAACAAATGTTAATCTCAAGAATATAAAGTTCCCAATATTTTTTGTGTGTTTTATTATTAAATCAAATACAGTTTTTTGTCTCTGGACTGGTGTAGTCGGCAACAATTCCGTAACACTTCTCATCTCTGTACTGAACTTATTTACAGTACTGTTTAACTGAAGACGCATCTAAATTAACGGCCCATAAGTTGTTAGCATATTCCGTAAAAAAAATCCTTTCTCTCCATAATTTTAAACTGCTTGCCCTATTTTACTTATTTGCACCTTTTATGTCAATAACGGTTGCAAATCCAAATCAATGATTAGATTTAAACTATGTTATTATACAATTACTTATTGATAAAACTCAAATACTATCTTATATTAGAAATATGAACCTGTATTTGATCCACTCGGTATTGAACTATAGACCCTAGCAATACAATTATACAAATAAATAATCAAAATGAACGTAATAAACCTCAACAAAACAATGAATGAACACGAACTAAACCTCGAATTAATTACAATAAGTAATTTGAAATTAAACTCAATTACTTTTTTCTCAGGTGTTGTTTGACAACACAGAACATGAACATAATGATTCACGTTGAATTAACAATTTAAGAAACAACAACAAAAACAACAACCAGAGAATTTGATAACAATTACTTAGTTTCTTGGTCTAAATCAATACGTATGTGATTACATGCATGGTGGCTAATGGCTTCACGTGTTGTCCACGGGGTGATTCGGCTGTTCTGGCTCACAAAGTAGTTAGAGTCAAGGTCTGGGACCACATCTTCGTAATTTTTTGAGATTGATAAGCTGGAATATTCTTGGTTACGCCTCGTGGGTGATCTTATTCAACCTCTTTTGGATGGGGCTCAGAACATCTAACTAAAAGAAGCTTCAATCGACCGATATTTACTCTTATAGGCCGATAGTTGATGTGTAATTAACCTGTAGCTCTGCTTACAATCCATACAATTTGATCCAGTTCTTTAAATTTTGTTTTTCTTCATTGCGGTGTTTCTCAGATACACCCAATATCTCACTCAATACTATGTTGATGTACTATGTTTTTCGTGTTGACGTGCTCGCTTTAAAATATATTCATGATTAGGTTTGCAAATTCTTTCCCATAATTCTTGTTGCTAAATCCGTAACATGCTGATTGGTAACATTGGATGGCAACCTATTTCTTTCATAAGGGCTAGCCATATTTTTTCCATCTAACATTTCATAAAATTACATCTTAATTCTGGAGTGTATGTGACTTGGCCACTAGTAGCACTCAACCATGCGAAGCTTAATCATCTTCTTCCTGAGTGTCCTGCGAGTAAGCAATCATGTTTTTGTAGAAAAGTGTCTTCAACATTATTTTAGGCACTACTATTCGTGGTCATTGGATCGTATTCTGGTGCAAAATCCCATCTGATCCTGAGAATTTTGATTGATAATTCCACTAATGGAAAGATTGATCACTTTCTTATAGTAGTTAGAGTCAAGGTCTGGGACCACATCTTCGTAATTTTTTGAGATTGATAAGCTGGAATATTCTTGGTTACGCCTCGTGGGTGATCTTATTCAACCTCTTTTGGATGGGGCTCAGAACATCTAACTAAAAGAAGCTTCAATCGACCGATATTTACTCTTATAGGCCGATAGTTGATGTGTAATTAACCTGTAGCTCTGCTTACAATCCATACAATTTGATCCAGTTCTTTAAATTTTGTTTTTCTTCATTGCGGTGTTTCTCAGATACACCCAATATCTCACTCAATACTATGTTGATGTACTATGTTTTTCGTGTTGACGTGCTCGCTTTAAAATATATTCATGATTAGGTTTGCAAATTCTTTCCCATAATTCTTGTTGCTAAATCCGTAACATGCTGATTGGTAACATTGGATGGCAACCTATTTCTTTCATAAGGGCTAGCCATATTTTTTCCATCTAACATTTCATAAAATTACATCTTAATTCTGGAGTGTATGTGACTTGGCCACTAGTAGCACTCAACCATGCGAAGCTTAATCATCTTCTTCCTGAGTGTCCTGCGAGTAAGCAATCATGTTTTTGTAGAAAAGTGTCTTCAACATTATTTTAGGCACTACTATTCGTGGTCATTGGATCGTATTCTGGTGCAAAATCCCATCTGATCCTGAGAATTTTGATTGATAATTCCACTAATGGAAAGATTGATCACTTTCTTACTATACTTTCAAATTATTTTGTGATTTAAATGTAACTATAATTACTTTTCTTGACGAAGCATCAGTGTTTCCATGTGCTATACCTGGGCTATGCTTAGCTTTGTACTCATAGAGTAGAATACTCAGATCCTCAAGGTTAAACAGAAAAATATGAGGTTGCATAGTCTATTAACAAAAAAGGATACCCAGACAGAGTATAGCCACATGTGTAACGTCCCATACAACACTTAGTAATACTCGTTCTGTCATACTATAACTAATTGCGCGTTTTGTTCAGCTGTCTGGACGCATAGGAAATTTTATGGTCTTTTGAATCTATTTATTGACTTAAAACTAAACCTATGGTGAAGTTTGAAGAATCGGTACGAAGTATTGAAGGAATATGAATATGATAAAACAGGTGTAAAAGTCAGAATTTATTTTAAACATATAATTTCTTCTTCACATTCCTTAGAACATTTAAATGTGTGGTGATTCTTCAACGATGCAATGCTGGAATTGCTTGATACAAATATATGATGTAAATTTCTTCAACCCAAAAAAGATTGAACGACTTTTTATTCTTAGGAAATGGAAAATATCATACTGCTTCTCTTCGTCTACTAATCTGTTATCCTATTTCACTTCTTCGAACAAAATCACATGCCTAATATATTGTGTGTCCCTGCGGTAGCGAAATTACATTTTTCCAGAGAAAGAGATAAATGTTTACCTCTTAATCAATAAAAAATGGATTTTAGTTGCTCAACGTATTTACAAAAATCAACATATAAGATTTTCTCTTAATAAAGATAAGCTAGAGCTTGTGTAGGAGATTTACCCTCACTAAACATTATCCATCGTTGTCTGGAATTTAGTTTGTGGATTTCCACTGTCCCAGCTTATCGAGTGTTTCTCTGATGTTTGGTATTGAACATACGGTGTAGTTAATGAACTAAGAGATCTATATTCTACACAAAATCTGGATTTTTGTTCTACATTAGATTATTATTCCCTCTTCTATCACAATTGATGATATCCATGGTTTGACTCCTGGATCTCTTGTAGCTATAAATCCTGGAGTCAATTGCTCGTGAACAATTCTATGTACTACTTTTTTATGATGCTGTGGTATGTGATGTACACGTGTTATTGGTGATGAGTTTCCTGTATGTATGTGGAGTCACTGGTAAAGTACGTTTTTCTAGCATCGTGTATTACTACCCGTTCGGCCTATGTACTAATTACACTAATGTCTTAGGGATTAGGAAGGTTTAATTGATAATAAGAGCACCCACATTTGCGTGTAAGGACAGAGGGAAACTATTTAGGAAAACCACCCTCGGTGCACCCGAACGGGATATAGCCCTGATTTCCCTGTCTTCGATAGTATAGTCCAACACGAGAGTAGCGCGTTATACCACGTGGCCACAGAAGCGGGTGTGTGTTACTACGGTGTTTAAATATCTCCTGATATTTTCTTTAAAACTGGTTGTATTATTTTTACCTGTTCAGTGGACAAATGGCATAATTTCTTTGGAAACTCAACATACTTTATAAAATTTTCCTTACCAAAACTATACATAATAATTCTGTCTTTTGCCCATTCTTTTATACGAGATTCTTTGCAGCTGCCCTTGGACATGCTAGTTCTGGATTCAAGATCAGAGTATCCCCAACAAAAGTTGAACCCTTGCTAACTTATATGATGCCATGTTGTTTCATATCGTGCAGTTTTGCAGCCTTGTGACCTCTTATCCACGTTAGTATTACCCGGGCTTAAAAAAACTAATTGATATTGTTTATTAAACATTCTCCAAACCATGGCGTGAGCCCGCAAGCGAGTCATACCGACAGAGTAGCCACCACTGTTAGTGATGATAGTGCCAATATTTACGGATAGTGGTTGTCATGTGATGAGAACAACGTACCCTTCGGTTGTTAATATCAGTCTTTTATACTTGTTTATTCAAGTATCTCCTCATTTGTCCTCATGAGGCATAGTTTGACCTCGTTCCAGACACACTGCTTCACAGAAAAGTCTTGATACATCGGGATTCGAGCCCGGGACCTCTGGATCTGTAAACAGGAGCTTTGGCCACTAGACTACAGAGGATTCATCATCAATATTTTACTCGCACTCTGCCTGACATAGCAATCCTGACTATTCAGATATTCGCCACTAAATAGTGGCTCGAATACAAAATAGCTACTATTATTTAACATTTGGGGTACTTTAACTCGACATTTAACAGCCTGCCTGTGCCTGACAGAAAGTCTTCAACAACATTCACATATATAGGTACCCAAAAGTTTTCAACTGAGTTTAAGGGGGCTATGTAAATCTTCTTACCGCATACCCTAGATCATAGAGAAAACTAAATAAACTAGGTACTGTGAATACCTAACTAAAAATACGATTTCACTACTAAACCACCTAATGTTTTGATCTAAACCTTTTACAACCATCAATAAATGTTGAGTTGATGCTTAGGAGCCAACAAATGACTACACCTTCGTTTGTTTGTGCAGGGAGATCCCGTCTAGCCGCTCTGTGCTGCTCAAGATCCCGACGACCGCATGTCAAGGTCAGGACACCCAAGTCAACTATCTAGAGCACGTGCAGGCTGTCGTGACGCTCAACGCCACCAGGAGGGGGGATGTTGAGCTGTTCATGACGTCACCCATGGGTACCAGGTAACAACACCAGAACAAGGGAGTGGGGATGAGGCTGAGGTCTATATATGCCTCCGAGCTCTAATTCCGATCACGAACCCCAAGGACTTGAGCTAGGAATCAATATCTGCCCTTTAGGAGGATGGAGAGTCGTACTCTCCCCTTTTTGCCTGTCCTCAGGCCATGTGACCACACCAGCCAAATTGAGTGAGGTCAGGGTTGATACGCATAAGGAAGTGTCAAGGAATTTTGAGTGACAGGAATAAGTTAGAAAAGTTTTAAAAATTCACTTGGAATCTCAAGAATATTTTTCATGATATGTGAAACAAGAATAGTTTAACAGAGTTTATTATTAGTTTTAGTTCCATTTCGTTCTCTTTTCCTAAATACAGGCTACCAAAGTTATCTCGAATGATTCAAATTCCGTGGTACCAAAAAAATGCGCTAGTCTGCCATTGTTAAGAAGGAGTCACATAAATACAATGATATTGAACAATAAAACATTTGATAACAATACATTATAGGTTCCAGGTGAGTCTCACAATATTACAGAATAATCACTTGTCCATACATTTAACATCTCGTATAATACAACAACTTTGGTAGGCAATACAGTTTGAATCAAGCCTCAAATCGTATTGAAATAAACTACACTCTTCATTATAAAATAGGTGAATCGAGATAAATAAAACAATTCTATTACACTGATACCAATTATGCTGTTGACAAGTGATTAATAAAAATATTACACTTGTGTGATATTTATTACTCTAGGTTAGCTGTATATTTACTACTGTGAATCAGCGGTGAGATGGCCCCCTCCCCGCCCCCTTAAGTTTTCCACGACTGCAGCTGGTTTTGCGATGTTCTTCTTAGTAGACACTTTTAGTAATAGGATATATAAATATTGCTCTAGTTTGTTTCGACTAATTTTACAAAGATTAAATTTCTTAAGAGTATTGTTCCAGGTGTTAAATAAAATCAAAGTATAATACGGGAATATTAGTTTTTAGTCATGGCTTTGCATATAAATAATTTGAACTTTCCTTGATTTGGAAAACTTGTAGCTTCTAGACTTACGAAATGTACTGCCATTTATAGAGGTTGATAGTTATGAGAGTATATAATTTGTAGAAGGTAGTTGTATTTACTTTCTTCGTCCAGTATTTCATCAAATTCTACGTAGTCCGCGCTTCAGTGGCCACACTACTTTCACAATATACTAGACTGACGATGAGAGGGAGGTCGTAGTTTAATCCCAGACAGGTATACTAATGGTGTTTTAACTAAATAGATTACCTCTCTCTATCCCCGCAAATGCGAGTACACTTCCTTTATATTCAACCTTCTTCATAACTATCCCACTATGATAGTTAGTACATAAGCGTACAGCCTGAATGGGTAGTAAGATCCAGTTCTAAAGAAAAACGTAGTCCTTGTCAACTGCTGGATACATATTTTCATTACTAAAATCAATAATATATATTTATATATACTATAAAGAGGAAAATATATTATCGAAATACATATTGAAATAATTATTTTTTCCAAAAACAAAGATGAAATGGTGCTAAGCCATAACTTTGTATTATGACTAATGCTCTAAAACATTTTAATAATGACTAATATACACTTCCCAGTATTAATGTTATCTTATATATAAAATTCTCGTGTCACAATGTTCGTTCCCGTACTCCTCTGAAACGGCTTGACCGATTCTCATGAAATTTTGTGAGCATATTGAGTAGGTCTGAGAATCGGCCAACATCTATTTTTCATACCCCTTAGTGATAAGGGTTGTCCACCCTTAACATTTTTCTATAATTTTTAGACATTTTTTTAATATCTTTATTTTTTTATTATGTCGCATTAAAAAATACATACAACCCTAAATTTTTACCCTTTTATCACCAACCCCTATTTTTTAATAGCCATTTTAGTAATTTAATCATTTTTCATCCCCGGTCGATAACTGATCAATCGTCATTTAATTAGTTATCCCCGCCAGTTGTCTACAGGTGTCACTTCTGACCCAGTAAACAGCACGGAGTAGGGATGAGAACGAAGCCGGTCTCCTGTTTCTCTCACACAATAAGACTTCTCTCACTCCCTACACAGTTGTCGGCCATCATTATTGTTTATGCATCATGTGTAGTAGTAACGTTGACAATTATTATTTTGCTATCTCAGTGTAACTCTCATATTAACTATTAATCATTCCTATTTTATTAATAACTAGAAATTACTTAAAAATTACGTTTGCCGGGTCAGCTAGTTTAAATATAAAACAGTAAACGTATCTAATTTTAATGGCACTGTCATTTGGTGGGTAAGTGATCTTGACTACATAAATGGATTAGTGAAATAGCCCTCAATAATATATATATATATATATATATATATAGAGAGAGAGAGAGAGAGAGAGAGAGTAGTGGGATAGTTTATGAATCTAGCCTTATCATTCACTTGCATGCTTGGGATAGTCGGAAGACTAGTTGGTAAACAGAAGACAAGTGAATGTGTTATAGTCTTCCGACTATCCCATGCATGTAAGTGAATGATAGGCCAAATTCATCAAATAGCCTACTCCTAGATTATATAATCCACGTGAATCTAATGGCACATGTGTTCTTGATTCTATTTATGATATTGTAGATCGATGATTCTGAGCCGGCGAGTGAATGATGATGACCACAGAGATGGGTTCACCAAATGGCCCTTCATGACTACGCATACGTGGGGTGAATACCCTCAAGGGACGTGGTTGCTAGAGGTGCGTAATAAGTACTCAGTGTGGGATACCCTACACAACCATTATAAAGTTATTATGTTTTACTCAGTTTCATGTCGTGGAGTGTTTATATGGTAAGTGTTGCTTGTTAAAATTGTGTCTCTAATATTCTCCTACACACATGTCTTCTATTTGAATAGTCATACATAGGCTTTGATCTAAATACACTCCGAGTGTATTCTCTTTGAAACCTGAACAATTAATACTATACTGAGTGATTATAACCATTCTCAGGTACAATTTCGATAATTCTCCTTACTCTGCAACCCTCTATGATATATCAATGGTTTTAATAAATTAACTTTGTTTCTGTTATTAGTTTCCATGTAGATGGCTGTATTATATAGTCCTTTCACGGAATATTGGGCCTTTATATAAATTTATAAAATAAGATAACCTATTTCTCTATTTCTCTGCCTCCTAAACATGTATTTTCATAAACAATAACATATTTTAGAGGCTTATAAATACGGGACCGTAGTGCTGTTTTTAGTAATGTTGATCTTTCTGGAAAGTCCAGAACTACAGTGGACTACCTCAACAAATGTACAAGTGTTATTTATATAGTTTCTATAAATGAAAACCTTAATCGGGAGATTGGGCATAGATGAACTGATTTTCTTGATGACTCATTTTTTTTATATTTCTCTCCAAGGGCAGCCAGATTAATTACGAACTGCATTTCTTATCTCTTTATAAAAATTTGTATTGTGTGTTTATTTAGTGATACCCATCCTCACTTAGTTTTGCAAAGCGGAACGATTGTATTTTTGGTTTTACCATAGTGTGGGCTGTAAGATAGGGTAACAGTGTAATCTGTTAAGGTAATACAGTTACCTATGTAGATAAACAAAGTATACCCTCTTCCATGTACAGTATTATAGTATTTTGCGATACTTTTATGATAAAAAGTATTTTATCTCAGTATTAAAAAAAGCTGTGTTGAAACATATTTTGTAATCGCTTTTATTTTAATTTGAAAGAATATTAGTGTTCAATTAACGCAATAATTCAGCTTGTTGCAAACTATGAAACTGACACTGGTAATAAAAATATATATCTAGTAATATATAACTAAAATATAGCATTTGGGAGCTAATGTAAAACCATTAATGTATTTTTTTAAATTATTGGTGGCCGCATGGCCTAGAGCACCATTCTCGTCTAAGATTAGATTTCCGATGACGGAGAGATTGGGGTTCAAACCCAGTTGTGTGTACTGAGAGTGGTTTTCCTAAAATTGTTTTACACTTTCCCTCTAAACAAATGTTAACACACTTTATTTAAATTTAATATTGCTCATCCTTAATTTATTAATGTAATTAGTACATATGCGTACAACCTGAACAGGTAATAGGCTTGGTCGAGATGCTAGACAGCAAATTAAAAATTACTTTCTCACCTTGGACAATAATGGCCTAATCTTGCAAACTGAAGATATTAAACTTTTTTTTAATAATCAGGTGAGCTTTAACTCTCAAGCTCCACAGTCCGGGTTCATCAAGGAGTGGACGCTGATGCTCCATGGTACGAGGGACCCACCTTACAGTGACCTGCCCGTATCAGATCCCCACTCAAAGCTGGCGCTAGTCAAGAAGGCCCATGAAGAACGGAACAAGCTGTAGGGCTTTGAAACACCTTGTGGGATTTTGAATCCCTTCCCCTCCTCTGGCGTGACCTTTACCTTCAACCCACCTTCCTCCTAGAAGATCTGGCATGACCTTTGGCAACTTCCTCTTTCTCTTGCCATACCTTTCACCCCATAATCCTTTTTATTGTAGACCATGGGGTGTGGTCTCCCTTTCAACCCTTTATCTGAGATGACCTTTACTTTTAACAATCTTTCCTCATAAACTAACTCACATGACCTCATCAACCCCTCCTTGCTTGAACATCAAATTTAAAACTTGTTTTCGGTAGTCCATCTGGGATGACCTTGAATTAAGGGCATGACAGTGTCTTTAAAATATTTATGATTCAAATATTCTTTAATCAACATTTTATATATTTTTATATATAAATATTTTATAATTTGTATTATATTAATATATTTTTATCTTGAAAAGAAGATAAAATTACCCTTGTCACATAAAAATATATATTATGAAAAATACATTAATTAACTTAATTCATTCTCATTTAAATTTCCCGTTTGAGCTTGTTTTCTTAAAACTTCCAACGAAGTGAAGCAGTTAAATTTTAAATTATTTTCAATGTTATAGATTTAAAGGTTCCGGTGTTCATACATTTTTATTGTTGAAATTTAAATTTTTAAATTCATTTAATCTAGCAGATTACATATGTATTATTTTTCTCCTAGGATATTTACTAATTTTTTACTTACATTTACTTTTATAATACTAGACCAACTCTGACTTATTTTGATATTGTGAAGGAAAAATGTCACTACTAGAAACAAGACACAAAATTAATCAAAATTACTTGACCGACACTCAGGATTAGTCTACAAAATATACAAGCTTTGCATAGAAAAATATATGATTTTCTATTCTTTTTATAATTTAATTTTGATATTTTTCTAAATGTTATTAATGTTTGATATATTGAAAAATATATTTGACATGGATTTATGAACATTTAGTAAAGAACTATTTAATTGCTTACAACAACCTCTGGTGTATAGTGGTCAGAGTTTCTGGTAACATTAACAGAGTTTCTGGGTTCGATCGCTGGCGTTTGCAAAAATTATTTATGGGTCTGTAGCAGGCTCGAACTCGTTCTCATGAGAACCAATGAGGAGCTACTTAACTAAAGAAGTATTAGCTCTGATTTAGTAAACTTGGACTATTGGCCAGAAGGCCCATTGTGCTGACCACATCAAGCCCTCAATCCGCAAATGTTTGGCACTATCATCACTAACGGTGGCAGCCACTCGACTCGGTTGGTATTGCTAGCTTGCGGGCTCACAACATGGAGTTTTTTTAATGTCTAGTAAATATCCATTAGGCTAAGCCAATATTATAATCTTCCCCCAACTTTAAAAATAATTCAATGAATTTAATTTATTTTATAACCTTTTCAAAATGGCTTATTTATTTAAACATTTAAATTATATTATTCCAAAATGGTTTTAAATTATTATGTTAACATTTTTTTAAACATTTATTTGGCACTATCATCACTAACGGTGGCAGCCACTCGACTCGGTTGGTATTGCTAGCTTGCGGGCTCACAACATGGAGTTTTTTTTAATGTCTAGTAAATATCCATTAGGCTAAGCCAGGGCTAACATTACAGATATTATAATCTTCCCCCAACTTTAAAAATAATTCAATGAATTTAATTTATTTTATAACCTTTTCAAAATGGTTTATTTATTTAAACATTTAAATTTTATTATTCCAAAATTGTTTTAAACTATTATGTTAACATTTTTTTTAACATTTATTCAAATTAAATATAGATTTTTCTCTTCCCTTTAAATAGATATCTTATATTGAAAAAAAGAGAGATAAGAAAAATACTATCATAATATAGTTTTATAATTCCTGAAATTTGATATTATAGCTCTTTGATTTTAATATAAGTTAAGTTTTCACCAATTAATGATGCGCATAATAATTACATTTGTATTGAATAAAGATTACTTCGACATAGATTAAAAATAATTCTCAACTCCTGTTAGTGTACCAAAACAACTATTTTTACTAAGAGCATGTATCACAGCAGGCCCAACTCAGCTCCCATCTCGCGCGAGGTGTGGAAGTTAGAGGGAAAGAAAATAATACAAGATATGCCAAAAATATGGGCAGTGCATTCGTATTTGAATGATTATTCGAAAGTTTCTGTTGTGACGATGGGGACAAAGCCACCAAGTTTCTTGTTAATAACTACAGTATGTCCCTATTAAGACAGAATAAATATGTGTGCACAATGCTTAGCTGTGTAGCCATTCTAAAATGGTCAAAAACGGCCTTTTCAATGCAGTTTGTATCCAAATATTATTTAATATCTCAACAATGTTCTATATTTAGAGCTTCTATTAACTCTTTATTGCCATTAATGTTTAATCAAAAATGATCTGAGTAGAATAGTGTTTTTTTTAGATTTACGATTTCGAGCCGATTGTATCACAGAGTTGATGGGAATGTGATGCACACTCTTAATATTGACTATACCATTTCGGTTTTTAAAATAGTAATACTTTGAGAGACAACTTTTATTAAACTTTATTTTTATAATTTGCTTGACAATTAACTTTTTTTTTACCAAACAAAGACTACTTTAATCACTTGTTATTTTGTAAATTAAATTCTTATTTGTTTTAATAACCTTATGAAATAATTATAAATCACAAGTTCATAATAAATTATTCCTTAAAAATAACCTGTCCAAAGTTTTTGTATTGCCATTCAAAGAGACTACTATAAAAATTAACTAAAGAAAATATGTATTTATAATTTGAACACACAAACCATGTCATCCTTTCAAAGTTTACTCCTATAAATAAAAAGATTCCCTAGAATGCCTGTGTAGTAAATACCAATTGATGATTATTCTAAAATAAACAATTTTAATAAACAACAATTAATATATTCTTTAAAAAGTCATGATATAAAAGTTCTAAGGAGTGCATCCATCTGTTACCTATTTATGAGACGTGTTTTGAGGGCAGTGATTGAAGAAACACAAAAATATGTTAATAAAATAATATTTACCCGTTATTTTTATATTTTATTAGTAGATATATCATCAAACAGTTTGACGTGAAAAGAATATAGGGTTCAAAAAGGATTTTTAAATATTTCAAAACAAATCAAGCAGGATGTCTAATGTGTAAAACTCAATATCTATTAATATCATTATACATATAAATTAGAGTGGCACTCATCTGAACTAACTGGGACCAGTTCTATTAAGAATTTTGGATCCATTCGGCTTAATAAAATACATATATTAAGCTTAAGACAAAATATTTCCAATTTATTGGGCAACGATGCGCTATTAAACAATAGTGTGAATACAATCAAGGTAAAGAAACAACAACATTATTTCTATAAAGAGAATATACACAGTAAACAGTACACACATGCTACAACTTACTATAATCATTTATCCTCTCTCTCTTATAATAACACTCAATTTGTAATTTTTATCAATAAATAAATATTTAAACAAAATTATTTGGCTTAGTATACGTCTCGATACACTTATAGCTATATTTTATTGCTGGTGTGTATAGAAGATGTCACTTTTGGGTTTCATTTCACTCATAAAAATTTACAATAATAGTGTATCCCATAAAATACTTTAATAATTCAAGCGATACAGTTTGAATAAACTACGTTCAGATAATAAACGTTCATGCAGTGTAATTTTTGTAATGGCGTCGTTGAGTCACATTAATTATTTCTTCATAAAATAATATCCTAATTGTGAATGAGACCTATAATTCTTAGGATTACCGATTTTGTCAAATGTTGAAAAAACTGTCTAAGATCTTACAAATCATAAATTAAAATGAAGCACAAAATTAGTATCGAATCATGATTAATATTACTTCACCATACAACAAAAAATCTAATAGAACTTAAACGATTAAATATTTGAAGAAATAAACTTCAACTAAGTAAACTGAACAATAGATTAATAAATTTATTTAATGCAACATTCAATATATAGTACAGTAGAACGCAATATTTATTGTTAATATTATTATTAGCACCACGTCTTACTAACCGTTCGGGTTATACGTACTTACGCTAATGCGTAATGGTAGGGTGATTGTGAGATTAAATGGAGGACCTACAGTTTAACGTAAGCTCCAAACCAAGGTGGAGGCCTGGCATTCCACAAATTCACAAGCTGTGATTAATATTTATTGTTGAATAAAATTAATGGGTGCGTACACATTGTAAGTAGCATGTCATATGGCTATATCGGATAAAGATGTCAGTTAACTGAAGGTTGAGTAGTAGTAGGAACTCTACTGAAATAGCAAAGTGAAAGTTGACATTTATATTTAATTTGTTTTAGAAGTGAGTAAAAGCCATTAAACTTATTGTTTCAAAAATTGTTTTTAGTGTTGTTAGAATAAATGATGTTTATTCTATAAACCTATTGAACAACGGTTCATGTAACGGCTTAAGGCTGATACACATAGAATGCTAAGCTAAGCAATGGTCCTTCTTTTCTCTACCAAATTCAGCGTTGTTTCTTTCTGGTTAGCTCCAGTGAGGTTTGGTTATGATTTGGTTATGATGGCGTTATTCAAAATGTCTTGTTTGAGTCTAGGTTATAGTACTGATAAAGAAAAGATGATGCTGTTAGCAGTTGTTTTGGAATATGAAGAAAATTTAAGAGGTGAAGATTTAACTTGCTCAAATAACGCTTCTATTTTAATATAAAAACACTTATTAAATATAAAACCTAAATATAACATTACTTAAATACACGTGAAACCAAATGAACACAAAACTTTAACACTTCTTTAGTTATTTTCACCAAACCAGCACTGCGTCTGTTCAACACGGAGCCCAAGTTGCGTTATGCGCATGCGCAACGTAAGATGTCTCAAAATGGGCGATGGAGAAATTGCCCGGCCAGCAATCGGAAAAAAACATAACGTGGCGTAGCAAGGGATAGCTTAGCTTAGCGTTTTGTGTGAACCAACACATTTTAATACATGGTCCACTATTTTTTTTAAAGAGTTAACAGAGCAAATCTTAGCTAGGTTTAGCTTAGCGTTCTGTGTGAATTGGCCTGCCTTCACTCTTGGAGAAAAAGAAAAAGCCAGACATTAAAACATTAATTTTCCAAATAAATGAATAGGGACCTATCTAATAAGAAAACATAAATATAACACCTAGCTACTACTTGTAATTTATACAGAAACCTGAGAATCAATGTTAATTAAATCAGAAATAATGTGTGAAATCTAGTATTTTATGTACACCGTATTGTTTTAAGATTTGGATTTGTAATAAAAATTTGTAAAATAAATAAACAAATTAGAAAAAGAGTTAGTGGATTCATCCCACATCTAATTAACAGAATAAAATTTGTATTTGAGTAAAAGGCTTTATGATGTATTCTATAGTATTTTTTTTGAGATTATCCTTCTTAAGTAAAAAACCTCAAGATTGGTTTGTTGTAGCTCCTACCATATTTGCCGGAAATTGTATTTTCACATCTTACAGAGATATTTTGCACGCCACAATTGACATGGGACTAACAGCTATACTTCCCTTCCGAAGGAGGTTGTGCTACGGATTCTTATCGCTCAAGAAAAGTCCGTTGACCTCAGCTGAGTTTGAACCCACGGACATCGGGTCCTTGTCAACAAGGGCTTCTTATCAACATGTATTGTAACATTTTTCTTTAATATTTAACATACAATTTTTGTTTAGTGGTTTTTGATTAAATTGAGAGCATTTACTCTAAAATACATCTCGAAGCCATCAACGTTTATAAAAATAAAATCTATTTTTTCTTTGAAAAAAGTCCATAGTTGGAAAAAGTTATCTTTATTCGTTACAAACTATACTGTTCCTCAATGATAATAGAATTATTCTCACATTGAATTTAGGGAAGGTCATCTAAATCATAGGCTATATTTACGAAAGCATTGATCTATGAACCTCTAACTATATCTTTAAAGTATTCCCATTAAATAGCCCAAGCCCAATAAATATATATAATAATTGATTATACACGCAATTTCATTAATATGTCTACATTCTTATTTATGGATTTGAAAACAACAAAATCAGGATTGAAGGGCTGCACCTACACACCTTTAAAAATATTGCTGTTGTAAAACAACACATTAGTTAAAGTGATTTTAGGGTCACACCAAGCAAAATAGATCAGGAATGTGTCAATTTTGATTTATGTAAGCCTATTTACTTATAATGTTCTGAAACCTATGGTTGTAGATCTGGTCAACTGTGGCTGGTAGAAATATTTTATTTATAAACATAATATTGTCACAGGTATATGAGTGATTCGCAAATGCCAACAACAGCATAGTGGCAAAAATAACAACACCAACCAAATGGATATGAACATGTAAATTAAAAATGGGGTATGAGAAAGCTCATACTGTCACCTCCTCTTAAATCTCCTTGTGCGTTTGATGGATACACGCTGGACTGCACAAGTGTGTCAATTCAGACACACAAAGGGTGTGTTTAGAAAAAGCTCCACACAAAAAATAAACACTACCTCCTTTCATACAACACTACACACCCCTTCCCAAAGACTGGAACTGATATAAGTCAAAATAGAATCGTAACCGTATGTGCAAAAATAGATTCTTAAACACACATTTGAGAAAAATGAAAAAAAAAGTTGCCACTGAGAATAATATTATTAAAAGGCATTGTAATCCATATCTCTCAAATTTCACAAAATATATTTCACTAAATAAGATTAATATTTTTATACTTTATAATGCTAGAGGAGAATGAGACCATTGTACACGAATAGCCAAAGGGATTATGCTTCTATCATTATTTCAATAATTATTAAATCGATTTAAAATATTGTGGTCTATTTTCTTTTATTAACATTCTGAAACTTTTAGGAAAACTTTTAGTATATTTTAGTAAGAAAAAATATAACACAGAGATTTGGAAAACACTTCTTTATGATGAACTTATAATAGTGACCTAACCCACTAAAACCATCAAATAAATTGTTTAAAGCTAGTTTTCTTTTATAATAAATCATATTTGCCCATATTACCCGAAAGAAGCTAGGTAATTTCAATCGATTTAAAGAAAATTTGGTACTTTCATGTAATATGCGTTAATATTTTATATGCAGTGATACATCTTATATGAAGTATAATATTGCATTTTATAAAATGTACCATACATTATAATTTGTGTAGATTACACATATGCTTGCTACCAACTTTTAATTCTACAATAAACAAATATTATTTCCTTGTGAATTAGAAGTACTTTAAAATATGAAAATAAAATATAAATTAATGCCCAAAATGAAATTTAGTTTTTTATATCACATTATTATACCAATTTTCCATGTTTAATTCAATTAAATTACCATATTATACCCATTTTTAATGTCTTACTTCAATTAAATTACCATAAAGGGGTTTACAAGAGTAATAATTAAATAATAATAATTTAGATACTTGTTAAATTAAACTCAATGTATTATTTTTCCCAGTACCTAATATTATGCTGGAAAATTTACATTTATATATCAATAAATCATTTATACATAATATGCAATTAAAACAAATTATTTTAATGTGTACGTAGGTTTTCAACTTATTTATACTGTGACCAATAAAACATATATTTAATTTGACTTACGGTAAATATGTACCATTACCAAGATCAAGAACTTATAAACAAGTGCACAAATTGTGATCAAAATGGGTTGAAAATAAAAAAATAGTTATAGAAAGTTAAAATTTATTATTTTATTAATTTGGTAGATTACCACTATAAAACTAATAAATATTATTTTTGATGTGAATAAGATACTATATTGCTTTGTTAATAGTATGTATGTTATTTTTGTTGATAAAATAAAAACAATTTTCAAATACTAAGTAGATATGTTTCTGATATTATGAAGCTAAAGATTTAAGCTAGACTATAATCATACGGCATAGGCACGGTATTAAGATTCGGAAAACCGATCTGTTTTACTTTACTAAGAATTATGGAGTTTCTGTTAAGTTGGAAAAAGTCAAAGATTTTGATTAAGAAATATACATGTATAATGTTTAATCTAGTTGATTAAATTTAGTTGCAAAACTTATGATAAATTTATGTTTTGATGGATTCCAAGTGTGTTACTTAATTTTATGTCTAAAACGAAACATTTTTCTAAATTATATGTTTAAATTGCAATAGAATAACGGAATTAAATTAGTTAGAGTATTAATTCTTACATTTAAAATTTAAAAAAACACCAATATGATTATTACATCCACAATGAAGTGTAGCTACATTAAGAAAAAATAGTAAGATACCAAATGCAAAAATCATCGAAATATCTTTTTGGTTGCACTAATGTTAGAATATATATATATTTAATTTCCATTGTATTGTGTTTTATCTTTGTAAAACTTGGTTCAATTTTATCAAAATAAATATTCAACACTATATCTGCACTTATTTAGTCAAAACTTGATTTATAACATCTTTACCCGAAGATAATGAAGCTTTTGTTGTGAATTAAGGTCTAATAGTCTTTCAACATTAGACAATTAAAGTATTTGTTTAGAGTTGCTCTAGTTTAATGTAAGATATAGGATACTATTGAAGAAAGTGACATATGTCCACATGTTTACTAACAAATAATAAGAACTGCCACTTTATGAAGGCCCTAACACGCAATGATTACAAATCCAGCTGAACGTTAGTGTGTTTCTAAGTTTTAAAGATTAACTTATAAGATATATATCTATGTTGATTTATATTTAAGAAAAGCAGAGTTGTTTAGTTTTCATTAATAATGTCTCATTATCACATACAATAGAGAAACACACGCACGCACACTACCAAATAATATATTTTTGATTTTGGAAGCACTTGTTATGATAAACACAAATTTTGTTAGTTAAAAATAAACTGTACAGTTCCACACAGTATCCCTAAAATTTTATAATGATTTATATAAAAAGGGTTTAAATAAATTACCTACCCCTTTATAAACCTTAATAAGTTCGTTATTTTAGCAGCTTTTGTATTTGGCTTAATGAATTATTGACTGAACTCTGGTAGTCTACTTAATTAAATCAAAAATGAAAAATCTATTGAGGTATCCTATCAAGTTGCTCCTGCGAAATTTTTTAAGATAACTCCTAAAATAACGATCTTCTAAGTCTTAAAATAGGGTGACTAATTTATATACACATTGTATGTTAATTTTATAACAATGTAAATTTATTTAATAAATTTTAATATTTTCTATATTTATTTATTTAATTAATGATTTAAATGTTTATAGTACTGTATTGAGATTAACTTAGTTAAATATTTTTTACTTAATTTACAATAATTTGAACAAAAATCAATACTATACAATAAAATTTATTATGACATATTCTTTATCGTTAAATATTGTTTGAATGACACATATATGATATTGATTTCTTTGCTTACTATTATATTCTCGAATCATTATTTTAGTTAGACTAATTAAATGTAATTTGATTTAGTTTTTATAATATTGGATGAATACATTTAAAACGTAAAAATATGTTTTATGAGTAAGAGCTAGCAAAATGAAATGTTATATTAAATGATCTAATTTTTGCATGTTTAAAAATTCCAACATTATCTTAATAATAACCAAATCTGATCTTATTATTTGAACTATACATTTCTGCTACTAAATATTCAAAAAATTAATTTACAATAATTTGAACAAAAATCAATACTATACAATAAAATTTATTATGACATATTCTTTATCGTTAAATATTGTTTGCATGACACATATATGATATTGATTTCTTTGCTTACTATTATATTCTTGAATCATTATTTTAGTTAGACTAATTAAATGTAATTTGATTTAGTTTTTATAATATTGGATGAATACATTTAAATCGTAAAAATATGTTTTATGAGTAAGAGCTAGCAAAATGAAATGTTATTAATAGAACCAATCCTTTTTTGGTTGTAATATAATCCATTATTTAAAATGCAATCAATATATTAAATGATCTAATTTTTGCATGTTTAGAAATTCCAACATTATCTTAATAATAACCAAATCTGATCTTATTATTTGAACTATACATTTCTGCTACTAAATATTCAAAAAATATTAATGTACTATTAATTGTAGACTACTTTGAAATTAAAGTAATTTAATTTTATTATAATATGTCATTAAAACACCACTTCCCTCAAAAGAATTTTTATTTAAAACATTATGAAAATTTTATGGAAAAGCAATTCTATTACTGATTAAAATATTTAATATCAAATCAACACATTCTATTAAGGAAGAACATCATTAAAAATATAATTAGCATAAAAAATGCAATGTAAAAAAGTAAAGACTTTAAATATTAGATAATATGTTAAAAAAATCTAAAATCTTGCAGATTGTTTCAATAATCTTGGCTGATAATATCATATTTAAAAATTTACATGTAAAAATATACATCAGAACTTACGTACTACTCTATGTACTAGCCACGATTGTTTACATTAATTTATTAAAACCATATAATCATGGGAAACAAACACCATATAATTCTAATTTGTAACAATAAATAATATAAAATAATAATTCCTTTTAGTGGATTAATCAAAAGCGTAGGTGAATAAAAAATATACATAAATATACCTATAATAGTATATAGTAGTTTTTTAATTAATCTAAAAATTTGCTTCCTATATGCTCCGAACACATATGTTATTGGTTTTGTCATTAATAGGTTTTTTTGGTACATTTCATTTAAAAAAAATATATTATGTATCCCCTTAAAATAAATTAAGTCCATTGATTATTTTATAGTATAATATAGGATACAAAATATAGAGTACGCTACCATTAAAATAAAACTTGTTCCTTGAAAAGTTATATATCTATTTCAAATATTAGTTAAGTGTTCATATTAAGATTATGGAATAAACAAATAATTTAAAACTTTGGTATTTTGTATACCTTTTAAGTACTTGTAATTATTAACAGTAAATCATAGTTGAGTTTTTATAGTGATATCCTTTATGATACTATTATTAATATTTAAAATAGCAAAACACTATGGGCAATGGAAATCATTAATCATAATATAGATTTGGGATAAGTTTAAAAGTTTTGAATAATATTTTTATTCAATTTTACTTTTAAAGGTTAGAGTAAAAAAAATCATTATTATATTTAGCTTAATATTTTAAACAAAAATATAATTTAAAAAACTATTTGATTTATATTCTTTGATAGAGTGCATAGTAAATTGTATTTATTTTATTGTATTAGCTATTTTATTGTAACGTACAATTATTACCTTATTAAATAAATAAAGTATATTTTAGAAAACTATTTCAATGTGTAAAGCTAATACTATTAGACTTAGTTATATTTCATGTTAATTAAGTCAAATCATACAGATATAAAGGCACACATACACGGTAGTATACATTTTTAAATAAAAAAAAATTATATTTATAAAGTATACCTATTTGTAGTGAATGTAAACTACTTACTTAGTTAATAATAGAACCTGATGAAGCTACTCCTAAAAATATATTATATCTGTAATTTAATTTGTTCACTCTCAATTTAAAAAAAAACGCTTCTTGGTTAAATAATATTTTATAAATTCATAGGTAATGTAGAATAGTGAAAAGTATAGAAGAATATAATTTTGCAATATACGTATGTTTTTAATTTAAATTATTGAGAAAGACTTCATTCCTTAAATCTTTCATTTATACATTGTTTGTAATTTAAATTGCATATGTCTATCTATACAAATTATAGTAAGTATCTATTTAATGAAAGAAAATTAAGATAAGTATTTATAGTTAATGTCATAGTCACTTAATCAATTAAAACATAGCTGGACTATGAAATACTTTAAAAATAGATTTTACATTTATAATCAGATTTATAACAAATTAAAACCTAATGTAACACAACCATATCTACACAAATAAAGATTTTAAGAACATATGTTTGGAAAATAAAGGAAATAAGCTTTACTATATGTATGAGATTATTCATGACTAAATCAATTTTTGAAATGTTGGGTGGAAAATATGTTGCAGGTAGTTTCGGATTAAGAAATGAAATTGCCTTGTTTCTAATATATATTTATGTCCTGTATAATTAATAGTTCAGAATGTAGCTGAGACTGTCTCTAAATTATTTTTTATGATAAATTGAAAATATCTAAATTTGATGAAAATCGTTATTATTTTTTTGATCTGAGTTCTATAGCTTCGGATAATATTACGTTTAATTTTTATCAAAATTATACTTTTTATTTACTACAAGAAACATTCGGATTTATTTTAGTCTCTATTTGAGCATTTGTAACAAATATTCTTGGAAATGGGGCCAAATAAAGTTTCACCTATTTGATTCAATGAAATGATTAAAATAAATAATTACTTTATCCCAGTTACTAAACAATTATTATTATCATCTTAAATATTAATAACTAAGTTTATCTAAAGTTGTTAAAATATCATTTTTGTAAATAATTTATCAAGAATTTGTGTATCTATCTGATTTGGTAGGCACGTACATTTTGACAGTATTTTATTTGATGTATATTTAAATTATTTAATTACTTTTTTAAGTTAATTATAATTATTACTACAGTTTTTCTAGTATTATGAGTAATTTAAATTGTTTATTAATTACAATATTTATATCATCATAGTTTCTTGCATTTTCTTTTATTAGTTAGAGTGCAAAGTATTAAAACTGAACTAATATGTTTCTAAGATATTTACTATTAAATTATTTCATACTTTTCAAACACATCAACATTATATAAATGTTTGCTTAATTTCAAGATGATATAGATCTATTAAAATACTACATATCTAATTGATATCAAGTACTTTGTATTTTTATTTTATTAAGTATAGACTATTCGATATCTAATTTTAAATGTTTCACTGAAAAGATAAAGCAAATTATGGTAAAAAGATTTGCTAACGTTATTAAGTCAAAAGCTATTTAACTTGAGATAAATTGATTGTGTTAAAATAATATAATAGATATCATGATATAAAGTGCAGTATTTGAAATATAAATAAGATGCCAGTTAACGCATGCCTCTCTTTCCTTCGACAATAGCTATAGTCTTAGAAAATATAAACTACCAAAAATCATCAAGGATTCAGGCATTACTTGATATAGTTTTACTAATGTAAATATATTAGAAGGTAGTGCCAGAAGGAGAAAGCCATTGTAATGGCTGAGCGTATTACGTCACTCAGTACACAAGCCAACTTGTTACACACACAAAGCTATATGGAAGACAGAATAAGTTGTTAAAAATCAGGTCACATTTTGTAATTCAAACAATAGGTGAACCTTTAAAATCCACACCAATGTCCAATTAACATCATTACTCGAATTACTTAAAAATATGTATGTATGGCTGTCTAAGTATTAAAATACACTTGCTGTGTACTGGATGATGTAAGAAATGACAATCAAATTTCACAAAGTGGCACTAGCTTTCTCTTTTGTTTACATTAGTTTTACTCTAGAAAATATACATCCCTATATCGTATTAAATTGTATAGTAGCATTTTATCAGTTAAATAGAAACACTTCATATAGAAAATTATATATTACTAGAAACTAATGTTAAATACAATAATTTATTATATTTTATATACAAATATTTAAATAAAGAAGTTAATAAGCCCCTGAATTATTATATCTTTAATAATTAATTTAAATTTTACCAAATCAAGGTTCTAGATTATTCTATTTATACTTTCTCCTGACCCCTTAGAGAGAGAAATATTGTGATCGTCAAAAAAAATCAAGCTCTAAATTTTAATAAATGACAACGTTTCATGACCCCATGTTTTTGTGATGTAATCTTTCTGTTTGTACCTCGGTCCGTTGCCGAAATAATTTTACCAATCGTGCTAAAATTTGGTTTCTAAGTTTTTTAAAGGTAATTAATGTAACTATACTCTATAAATAACCTAAAAATAAACGGTAGTTTATTGAAGGTCAAAAAGAGATAAGAAAAAGATTTTTTTTTTTGTAAATTCGTTCAAACGATTTAGATTACATTTTGTAACAAGGAACTGTTTAACATTATAACAGAAAATTGAAATTCTCATTTTCTCTTGAAAATTACCTATAGGGTAATTTTCCTAATTAGAAATTTCCAATTTTGATCAAATCTTCTTAATTACTTCAGACATGAAATAATTTAACTTTGTAAAGTTGTAGTACTATTAAAACTAAAGCATACAACCCAAAACGGTAGTGAGACTGGATTTTAAAAGATAAATAAAACTATATTTTATTTTAAACATATATTTTTAACAAGCCAATAAGTTCTGGGTTATAAGGAAATACATATAAAATTATGTTTTTTTAAAATTTAAATTGATGACTAATCTCTTTGGTGAAAAGATATTTTCCTATTTTCTTAGTGTTTTTGTTACAGCGTATATTATTTAATGTACGGTCTTTAGCGAGGTATTTAAGCAAAAATATATATTATTTTGTTTCAGAAATCTTACAAGGTTAGCAAATATCTTTATTCAAAGATAAAAATGAGAGAACATCTGTGCCATGCATCGTACCATAGTTTATATTCAGTGTGTAGAAACTTATTCTAAATTTACTTAATAGTTTTTGCACAGATGGATTTCTTACAATGGCTTTCTTTCAAGAGAGATTAGCATTGACCGGAACCTTAATTATATTTAGTTTGTTTAAAATTAGAAATGAAAATAATATTTTAAAGAATGTATTCAAATTTGATTGACAACTATACTTATTGTTAAAATTTAGTGTACTCAACTACGTTAATGTAAACAAAATATTTATTCAAACACAGTTTAAAAATAACTTAAATGCATACGTGTAGGAAAGTAATTAATTTAAAACTCTAACTTAATTTTACATTTATTGACATGTATTTTAAATTTTAAAGATTGTGTGGAGAAATAAATAGTACGGTGCGCGCATTTAGCCTATAAAGTGAGAATGTAGATTGAGTTTAAGGACGGCGTATGTTACTAACATATTTACATATATTTAAGATGTGTAAATGAAAATTGTAAATTTATAGGACATAATATAATAACAATTAAATATATTTATGTAAAAAATAACCAAGTAATAAATTGAAAAGCCCAGTAGGTACCTATCCTGTAAGATAGAACTTTGTTTATGTGAATGTTTATTATTTGTTAGTGAGTGATGCTCTGTAAAGAATGTTCAAATGATGTAATATATTAATAAAGTCACGTATTCTGGTACACTATCTGTTTTTATAGATGTATCCATAGGCCGACAGCAGAATATATTTAATCAAAGAGCAACATATAGGTTTATACATGTTATAATTATTGATTGGAATTGGTTTTTCATCCATTGTAGTGTGAAATATCCTTCTAAGTTAATATATTCCTATTCATAGATAAATAAAGTTTTAATATCCAAAATTTGCGATATTGTCTTTCTTCCCAAAGCTAGTACAAAATATTTTCATATTTATTAAATAATAGCTAAACAATAAATTCACTTGGCTCGGATTGATCTAGACACTTTATTATCGTTTAAATTCTACGAATTTTAAAATAAACTACTGTCTAAATAATGTTTAATTAATTAAAAAATACTAAATTTAGGTGAAGTAATCATACAGATAAATCTTTTCACTAAATATAGTAAAGGGTCTATCTCACAACAGAGTGTGCTTTTTATTTTGAAGTAATCGCTATTAAACCGTTAAGGAGTATTTTTATGTTATTTTAAATATAGTAATATGATTTACCTCTTCTCAATTCCACCTTGTATTTTAATAACTTCTACTGACAAAAAATGTTTTGTTTGCTGCGTGTGTTAGGATTCTAAACACTCTAACGAAACTCTAGAGTATTATAAAAGAATTTAGATTTTGTGTCTGACAAATGTTGAAAACACATCTATGAAAGGTGTATCTCTCTTAATACTGGATTTGCAGTTGATTATCATGGCATTGTAATTCTTCCCTCTACCCCGTAGCTTATTGAGTCTATTTCCTCTCTATCATATATTTATTATTATTAGTTTTGCATTGCAAAATGTTATCATTGCCTGGTTAACCATTATTCAAGATGGCTAATTCAAAGTATCTTAATAAGGCCATAAGTTGAGAATAAAGGCGTTAACTGTACATTTTATTTCTATAAATATAGTGATTTATGCTCTAACTTCTAGTACTGCTATTGATTTTTCAATTCTAAAATGTTGTAGCTATACTGATAATCGTTCAAGACAATATTATCATTAGTCGTTATCACGTAGCCTCCGTTCATTCTAAAAACTAGTAAGTTTATCATACTTGGTTCCACGTTGGTTTAACGATCATGAGGAGGGCACTATTACATATTTCAAAGCAAATTTACGGTGGATAGGAATGATGAAAGACTAGTTATTCAAGCCCCTCTTCTCCAAGTTAACGAAAAAATATATATCGCTGGCTTATTTACGGTTTAATCAAGATACAATTAAAGGTATTAGAAAATATTTTACTTTTCACCACCATTTTGGTGTTAAAGTACATTTTAAAAATATTGAGTTCTCCTGTATTTTGATCAGTCAAACAAATTGGTGTACCTATACAAAATATTAACAAAGGAAATATGATGTACAAGTGTGGGTAGAAAGGTGTATGGGGACATGTCTTTGAGATTAGGAAAAAGCTAAACATTTCAGCTTGAAATTATTAGATTGGTAGTTCCGAGTACACGTTGAAAATGAGTCAGCAAAGAAAGGGAAATGAGAGGGGTTGATTGAATAACACCTTAATTTTAGGGGCCCTTACGGTGTTTTTAGTCAACATCTATTTCTGCGCCTTTTGGAACAAGCCTGCAAAAATTCAGCTTCCTCAGTCTTCTGGGCTTAGAAATATTTTTGACTTTGATTTTTTGGAAAAATCTAATTTTGGAGACCGTAGGGGAATAATAAGTTACGAAGATTTTTAAACCCTTTAAGGATAGGGGCTGCCTATATCTTCTGAGCTTCGAGATTATCGACTAGGATTTTTGGCAAATCCCCCATTTTGTTACAACCATTAGAATTTTTAGTCACCAAGTATTCCTTAATCCTTAATGGTTAGGGGGTACCTGTATCTGGGAGATGGTGAGGGCTGCTTTAGGTGATTACCTTTTTGACTTACGTTAAAATGTGTTATAATTATAATAGCGATTAAGCTTTTTCAGGTCAACACTTTTCTATTTAAATTCTCATTATTCAATATTTAGATCCATACAATTGATCGATATTGGTTGGGCCTGGCAAGCATATACACTTTCATATAAAAAGATAGATGATAACATACTTGCTTCTCTCTGTTACTGCTTGAACCAACTTGTTTTATTTTCCTTCTTCACATATCCTACAGGAAATTCATAAAATGCTATGTCTCTAGAAGTTTGTTTATATCGAGTTAAACATCACTTAATATAACTATTATTTCCTTTCCTGACAGTTTTTACTTTATTCATTGTATCAGAATCAACACAACAAAATAAATTTAAAGTTTGTGAGTAACAAACAACACATAGCTAGGTATTTAACTTGGAATCTGCAAGTTTCTAACGCTACCAGCGTAATATGTATCAACGCATGGTGCCTATAGGGTCCTAGTGTAATCTGCCAGGTTAAGGCTGCTTGTTACATTTCAGATTAAAAGGTGTGAATAGAATAACGTGAAATAGCTAAGACCCAACTGACATGGGTGCTACCCTTCCCCCTCTCCCCCAATGCTCCGTAGGTCAGTCCACGCAGTCATTATTTCCGTACATACTTACCAAATTAAATTAAATCTATTCGAATTTAAT
>CABFOW010000082.1:178788-227015 GCA_902141385.1 Timema californicum | reverse complement strand
CGAGAAACTTGGCTAAGTATACAGAGAGTGAAATTTCCTAAATGGTTTCCCACACGCTCTCTACTCACTGGTAGATACATTTTCTCAAAATATTATCTTCCATTTCCCTACTTGTCTAGATTTATTAAAATGTTTTAATTGTAATCCAATGTGTTATTTCTTCACGCTTCACTAGCGTTGTCTCGCAGAATGTTTAGTGTATATGTACCCATTGTTTAGAACTGTTGGCACGCTCTCGTTTTTGATTTATCTAAACCTGTGATCTTATTGCATCCATTAATGAAAACGTTTGTTGCAATGTTTAACTACTACTCATGTTTTACCCTAAGAAATCATTAAATTTTTATCATCTTAGCCTCTTTCATTAATAAATTGATATTATTATATCTATTTGTTTTGATGGCGTTATACATTATTTAAATGATTTGATAGTAGTATGTTAACTGATACTGAATTGCCTCAACACACAAACCCCAAATAAGTAGACAATATTAAAAAAACACTATTTTACTCGTATCTCATACCTAACTAAATACATGTAGGCCTATATTTATTCGTTGACAAACCAGACAAGATATATTATGTGGGTATGATTAAAATGTATTAATAAAATATTATAATCATAAATATATCTGACTGAGCTAGAACCTAGACCACCCCCCCACCCATTATTATTTTCAACACACATATTTAAGAATCATCATAGACGCTACCGCAAAATATGAATGACTATCGACATTTTTATGAGGAATAAATTAAAATTTTAAAAAAAAATTAAATTTTCAAAACAAAATATAGCCTATGTTACTCGCTGATAATGTAGCTTTATATTGGTGAACGAATTTTTAAAATCAGTCCAGTAGTTTTTTAGTTTATCCATTATAAACAAAAAAACTTTCCTCTTTATAATATTAGTATATATTTGGATAGCGATATCTTGATTTTGAGGGATTGATAATGAACGAATTATTTGACCAAGTAAAGAATAACCTAAAATGACCAAACGAATAATAACACTTTTCTATTGAGAGTATCTACTAACAATCTACAAAAACTACGCAAAATAATGCTGTACCTGAACAAACTATTGTTTTAAATGTGTAGAAACCATTAAACGAATTTTAATGAAATTATAATAAGATAAAATATTTGTATGTTATTTGAAGTTAATTATTTATTACATCATCATCAACGGTTTTCGGCCTATGGCCGGGTAAGTTTATTTAAATGCCTTCATCTTCCTCTGTCCTTATACCACTATTTCTCCTCTCACTTGTACACTTTCTGCTATCTGTTCCTCTCATCTCTTTATTGGCCTCCTTTGCGGTCTTTTTCCTACATATCTAATTTCCAACATTTTCTTTGGCTTCCTCTCTTTTTACATCCTCATTACATGCTCAAACCTTATCAGTCATGGTTCCTTTACTAGATTTTGTACTCCCTGTACCCCTACTTAGGGATGTAGTATTGAAAGAAAAGTATTGATACTCTACTAATTAAAAGTATCGGAAGAAAATATCAAGACCGTACATGTATCAAAGAAAATTACCTATTAACGTTAAGTATTGGTATCAAAACGCAGATAAACTTTTCTGCTCGTTTGCTTGGGGCACTCTTGAACTACTGAGTTCATTGATATCTACAAAAGATTATTTTGTTTAGTTTGTAATTACCTTGTTCATTGATAGAGAAAAGGGTAGTAGACTGGTCACCACTCGACCCACCAACCAGTCAAGTATCAGGCTGTATTGATAAACAAAGATTAATGAACAGCTCTGAATTAATATGAGCTAAAAGAGATTGAATTCTAGAGTTGCAGAAAATGAGTGAGAATTGAGAAATAGTTTCATTTGTTCTTACACCACAGTACATCCAAATAAACAATCAATCCCAGCATGAGTGAAGATGACAACAAAGTTATTTCTTTCGATTCCGACCCTATACCGAAGTGTGAGTACTAATATCAGTAAAAATATTGGAAAAAATATCGAGTGAAAAATACCAGTTTCTTAAGGACACTAACAATATTAATAATGTATCGATACTTTTTTAACATCCCTACCCCCACTCTTTCCCAGATAACTTTATTCCTAATCTTGTTTATCCTCGTGACAGCTAACATGCTAATTACAAACTTCATTATAATGGTATCCACTTTCTTAATCTCTCTTACATTCAATGTCCGTTATTCTGCTGCTTGTCAAAATGTGAAGTGATTCTAGTGACAAGGAAGATGGTAAGGCCTAATAAAGCTAGAAGGTTGCCTGGAGTAGAGCTTAGAAAAGCACAGAACATAAAATATCTTGGAATTGTGATTGAGGAGAAAGGTGGAAGTAGACGGTAATTAATGAGAATAGAATAGCAAGGGGAGTTGTTCTATAGGTGCTTAAGATACCTTATATCGAGAAGGGAAGTCTCCTTGAAGTGTAAAGTAAAGAAGCTTTGTATTTTTTAATCGATAATTTTTCCAATATTTTTACTTACATTAGTACTCACACTCCGGTATCGGATCGGTATAGAAGGAAACAAATTTTTTTTTATCTCCACTCGTCTACATATGCGATAATGGGTATAGAGAACGTTCTGTACGACTGAATTTCAATTGGCCGAACATTTGTTTGCGTTCAGGAAGCGAATTGCGGGATAAAACATCTTTTTCATAATATATCACAGTGAAAACATATGAGGTCATAGAATAACCGTAAAATACTATCAGTTGGATAACTAACACATAACTGAGGCTGTCTGACCTTGAAATTACACTGAGTATTCACGTGCGTGAACGCTATGCACAACCATTCCTTACTTTCTGGATGACTGTAGTAGCGTTAACAGAAGAAATATCTTAAACACTTTTTAATGCAAGTTATTAAAGGTTCACGGTGATTTAAGTACTGAGACTAGTCGAACATCGAACCATCACCTCTTCATCTTCTGGTTGGGATACGTCCGTGGCAGCCAGTGTGTATAGTAGAACAACTCGGGGTTAATTAATATGGTGGTGGTGGAGAACTTATCAGATAGAACTGTAACGGGTCAAACTGGCTCAGCCCCGTTAAACTCTCGGAATATGAATAATAATTACTCCAAGCAAGTAATTAGGAACTTAATTCTAGCATACTGTTTCTACATACAATACTCGTAGCACATGATTATTCTTTTCACATACCAACTGCCCGGACTCTTCTTCGAGACCACCGGCCCCATCAGAAGAGGCGCCGCTTGAATGGGGATGGACCGCGCCTCGAAATAATGTTGCATCCCACTCACCAAAGTTCCCGAGGTAATTGAAGACGTCTCGCGGATTGTACGCTCGGCGACTCTTCCTTCTAGAGCTCCATCGAGACTTCCCCAACTCTTCACTTGTGGCCGACCCACAAGGCCTTGCGAATCTTACTATATATGCTGCTTCAGGCTTGCAACACATATACAACAACGAACACATTGGTGACAACAACACAACAAGGACTACGGCTACAACTATCACCAATAATCTGAACCACGGACGTCCTGCACCGAGAGAAGGAAGTACTCGGCGATGATCACGTTGGTTGCTATGTCGGATCCACTGGATAGGAAGAAGTAGCTAGGGCCTCTACATAATCATGAGACCATAAGGAGTAGTCTATATCTAGGCAAGGTGTAGTGATTAGCACTATGATAAGTTATTTTAGGGATGTTAATTTAAGTTAGCTATTCTTACTGTTTAGAGTTCTATTTTAATTAGATCTTACTGGTTCTCGCGCTTCACGCGTTTCTTCTGCTGAGTCCTTGAACCAGCAGCCTAAAGGGAATGTTTCCCGCGTCTCACCCAGTGTGGACATTTTTATCCCGGAGGTATATGGCTGGGATAGGGATGGTTCAAGTTATTCAAGGACCTGGGAATAATACCTAGTAAGTTACATAAGTCTATATCCAACTCCGTTTTAGGAGTTCAAACTGTGGGCCACCTCTGCCCGTCTGGCTTGGCTCGCGGGCTTGATTCACTTGTTTTGTGTTTTGTACTCCCCTTTGGGGGTGTTATGCTTGTGGGCCGCGTCTGCCTCTCAGGCACGGCTCGTGTTACTATTTATTCACTTGTATGGTTGTATACCGTCGAACTCCTGTTGGGGGCTCAACTTGTGGGGGTTAACTGCCATTTAGGCACGGCCCGTGGTATTAGTTATTTAAACATTTTATCACACCATGCCCATTATGAGAGGGTTTCACATAGCTCCTTTATAACAGGTTCTCTGTACAACCGAACTATAACTCGCCCAATATTTAGCCTACTAGATGTATTTTGTCAACTGGTAATTGTTGTTGGATGGTGTCTGACTTTCAGGCATGTTTTTGTACATCCATTGGGCGCTTCACGCCCCTAGTTGACATATATATATATATATTTCTGGATACCTAATATCTATCAAATACCTATAGACTATTCTCATTGAGATGGTGTCCTAATCATGCTTTTTGTATTTTGTTTAATTAAATTATATTGTTCTCTCTTATCCTTTGTTCTCATTACTAATTAACATGTTTGTTTGTGCACCGTCCTTTCTATTAGGTTTAATTTTTAAACACCCACCCCCTTTATATATCATTGAAGGAATAGAGAAAGGTCGTTGGTGCAAAATAATAGAAATTTATTGAATAGATTTTGAGGTTTTATTCCAAATAGACTGGAAGATACTTTTGAAAGGAAAACAAATTGCTTATTACATGGATAAATTGTTAACTATCCGCACTTGTGAAGATATGTATTACAGTTCTGTGCTAGCTAGCTCGTGTCTCCTAACACGTCCTCTTAGCTCACATGCTGACCGGAATGTGTCTTGCGTCTGACGCTTCACTTACACATAATATCCCACAGAGAGGTTAAATCAGATGTGCTGATTGGCTAGCTGTGTGCACCAAACCACCCCTTTCCGCTTTGAAACCAGAAGTGCAAGCAACAGGTGCATCTCACAGCTTCCAGGTTCGGATAAAATGAAATAACACGATGCTTAAAAGTGAAAAGTAAAAGTAATAAATTTAGAAGAGGCTAAGATTTCAACAAAGACTTTACAAGAATGAAAACTACTAGATTTAAAAGTTGAAGCCCAAAAAATGAAGTTATTAAATTTAAATTAACACATGTATTGTTTACATCTTTGGTTAAGATTTAGACAACTTATAATTAACATTAAACCTCACACTTTCTTATAATTAAACATTTGAATATAGTGGTTTTAAGAACGGTATTATATTAACAAAATAAACAATGTTAAACTAAGTTAATATAATTATAAAACAAATGGTCGAGAGCTAAGGGCCTAAAACCCTGACCACTTTACAGTACCAGTAGATATTAATAAGTATTGTTCGTCTTACCAGCATGTTTACACTTTAGCAACGTATTTAATTTTGTTTGTATTTTTGTATCTGGGCAAAGTATCCTGTTCATATTGCGAAATTTATATATATATCGTCTGACGCTTCACTTACACATAATATCCCACAGAGAGGTTAAATCAGATGTGCTGATTGGCTAGCTGTGTGCACCAAACCTCCCCTTTCCGCTTTGAAACCACAAGTGCAAGCACCAGGTGCATTTCACAGCTTCCGGGCTCAAATAAAATGAAATAGCACGATACTTAAAATGAAAAGTAAAAGTAATAAATTTAGAAGACGCTAATATTTCAACAAAGACTTTACAAGAATGAAAACTACTAGATTTAAAAGTTGAAGGCCGAAAAATGAAGTTATTGAATTTAAATTAACACATGTATTGCTTACATCTTTGGTTAAGATTTAGACAACTTATACTCAGCATTAAACCTCACACTTTCTTATAATTAAACATTTGAATATAGTGGTTTTAAGAACGGTATAATATTAACAAAATAAACAATGTTAAACTAAGTTAATAATATTATAAAACAAATTGTTGAGAGCTAAGGGCCTAAAACCCTGACCACTTTACAGTTCCAGTAGATATTAATAAGTATTGTTCTTCTTACCAGCATGTTTACACTTTAGCAACGTCTTTAATTTTGTTTGTATTTTTGTTTCTGGGCAAAGAATCCTGTTCATATTGCGAAATTTATAAATATTTTTTTTTCAGTGTGTCTTTCAAGTATGTTTACATAATGTCAAGATGAATACACTTATGTATTTGTGGGCGTCACTCCTAGGATCTAGGAGAAAATAATAGTAAATAAAAAAACTTTACCTCGGATAACTTTGACAGAGGCACGATGACTCGTAATACATGAAACCACTGTGATATCTACAGGAGTTGAAAAAATAGGGTAAGGGACTCTATTATGAGATAATGCTCTAATATGAGATATGGCAGTATAAGTTGAACCAGCAAGTGCACTCGAGTGGCAAGTGGCTTACTTAAGAGGTACCACTTAACCCAATACAGGGCAGTTCAAGACCTAGCCATCTCTGTCTGTTATACCAATGAAAATTCAGATAACTTATTCACACTCATTCTGAAGTTTTTATTGACTGTTTTCAGCACAATTTTTTGAGGCAAGGTAAGTTATTTTGTATCATTCTGTCCTATAAAAGCGTTCAGTATTTATAGTAAGGAATAACGTGGCCTCATTAGTTATGATGCTATTTGGTTTTCTTCAATTTTTTGCCACACAATTTTTCATCATGCGTTTCCCTAAAATTATATATTAGGGGGCTCCCTTATTTGAAAGATATCTTATATAAGGTGCTACTTATTTCCAAACTTTTGTTAGACCTCTGTTTATCGTCGATGCCTTGTTTTATTGTTGTATAAATTATTGCCTTAATAATAGACAATAATAATAGATGAATATGATGCTGAATGTGTATTTTGCAGTGGTTTGTTTCCAAAGGACCATGGTGGGGAAAAGCCGAGAAAATGCACACAGTGTTTTCAGGCATGTCGCGAGGAATGCGGTGACAAGCGCAACTTCATTTTATTGTGTGGCCCATGACAGGACATTTGGACATTCCTTTTCATTAATGTTGCAATATTTCAATCTTATTTTGTGAAGAGAAAAAAATTCATTGTTTGTGATAGATATCAATGAGAAAACCACTCTTCAAATTTGTTTATTTTCTCATGTGTTTTTACTTACAATTTTGTTCAAATAAAAACTCATTTTAAGAAAGTGTGCTGGAAACCTTTTATTTTGAAATTATTAGGATAGTCCGATTTAAAAAACTAAGTTACCGTAACATAAGATAGTATCTCATAATTGGATCCCTAGGTGTCTTATATTAGGAACACCTGTTCCAAAGTCAATCACATGACAGTTTTGACGTGTTTTTTTTCCTCAGGAATTATATGAAACATAGAACAAGCTTCAAATTAGATAATGCTAGCCAGATAATGTATGCTTCTATGGAAGAAATGGTGCAGAAAAATTTATCAATTTAAAGGTCGAAAAATGACTCCAACAAAAAGTATCTAATATTTGGGCCCTTTACCCTACTTAAAATAAAACATAAACAATTTAAATCAAATGGATTGTTGAAATAGAATGTAGTAATTTAGACTACAATAAAAGTATATAAAGCAGACGATTATTGAAATTTTTGTAGTTATATTATTGTTTCCTTTTCTTATACCACATCCGAATCCTACCTATTGAATTCCGAATAAGTAAAATTTTAATATGACAAAAATAAAAATAAAATATATGTATTACTTAAAATAACAATCTCTGAACATGGTTGAATTTAGGAGTTTAGAACATATAATATTAGAGTAAAAGAAAGGTATTATAGGCAGAACTTATATAATATATAATTATATTTTTGAGCAAGACAAATAATGTAGAATTGTTGAGTAAAGAGAAGAAAAATCAATATAACTAATATTTAGACATAAAATAAGATATTAATTAATTTTCTGGAATTGATAAAGAGTCTGAATATATTTAATCTTTTCTGAAAGTTTTTACATAAATACTGGTTTCTTGATAAAAGAGGATAATATATATTTAAATTTGAAGATTTGGCTTGATCTCACCAATGAATTCGTCCATATTGAGACAGCATGAATTTCTGAATCTTGTTTTCTTTGATTAATTCCCCCTCGTCCACAATTTAATGGACTAAACAATCTCTAGTTATTTCCTATATACTTAACTTTCCATCTTTGTACTGGCACTTTACTTTAAAGCCATTGTTCCACTTTAAAATTAAATTTTAAATCTAGTTAGGAGATACACAGATTTTGCTCCATGTTAAAATAACCTCGAGGAATTAGACACTAATCTCCTTCAGTAGTGTTCCAAGAATCAAATTAAAAAAACGTTCTATTTTCTTCCAAGTCTAAAGAGAAAGCTAATATATTAAAACAAAAGATTAAATGTTGGCTATGGACTAGAAATGAATATAAAATAAAATGCAAATTTAATATAAAGATTGAAATATATGTCAATGAATATGAACAATGTTTCTTAAAAGATTTAAATGTTTATTATCGTCTGTCAAAATTGAAATGCGCCCTAGTTTGGAAGTATTTAAATCACGTCTTTTTCTTTTCATACTTATTTTACAACCGCAAGACCCGCCACGTACTTGTTTACCAGATCTGAGAATGCGTTGAAATAAATCATGGCTGACATTGAAAATAAATAAAGAAAGGTCAACAAACTTCTTTGAAGGATAATTAATATATTTAAAAAAAGATAAGTGTTCTTTCTTAAGTCACAATTCATTATTTAAATTATGTAAAACAGTGTTATGCGTTCTTCCTTCCGTCCTATTTATTTTTGATTGGATGTAAATATAACTTTGTTACTCTGGCAACACAGCGTTTAAGCTGCGGCCGAACTTTGAATTGCATAATTTAAAACGAAAATAAATTTGAAACAATTTACAAAAACTAGATTAATATAGGGAAATATATGGTAAGGTGGCAAATAACGTTACAATATAGAAATTTCATAACTATTTTTTTAATTTTTCATGAACATAAGGTTTCACATACGTGATCATTAATTTTCAACCCAGAGTTATGAAGGACTTTGAGATTTTATGTACCCCCAAACAAATGAATCTAGGTCTTACATTTATGTCGGTCTTGTAGTCTGCATATGTTTGTGCCTGAGACCACAGAAGATACACTGAGATGAAATTCTTTCATTCTTGGTGTTTGATAATTATTCCGTCATATCTCAAGAAGTAATCGTGACTTTAATTCTAGCTTTAAAATTAAGGGAAGTATATGGATAACTTATTTTTGAAAATTAAATAAATTTGAAAATGGTGTCAACAATTTGGTTTAAAATGTATGTTTAGAGATAATATTATGTAGTTAATATCAACGAAAATTTTATGTTTAGAGGAAAATTCATTTATGGGTGGCTTAATAATTTAAAAGTTTTTTAAATGTTGTTCTAATAATCTAGGTTATGTAATAAAGTAAGAACGCTTGTTACGTACCATTTAAAACTTAAATGTGTAGATAAAAACCTGCATAAAGGGTTTTAATAAAATACTTCCTGTTTTTATATTATACCAGGGATACTAAATTGGTGGTCCACGGATTAAAAGTCCATATACTGTATCACTGGAGATGTGTCGTATAGTTCAGACGGTAAGTAAAGTCGACTGAACTTTAACGTCCAGAGAGATCTCCAGTCTCTTATCAGTGTTGGGGGAAGCTGCAGGCTCAGTGTTACTCAGTACTTGGCACCCCCAACATCTTGGTTTACAAAGGAGTGCAAGCTTTCCCTAGTGGCATGCGTGCCCCTTGGTATCTCTCCTTCCAAGTGCCACCACATAATGGCTAAGATATTTAATATATTCTTTTTTGACCTTGAACTATCAAAGTGGCTGGGCAACCAGGTGGCTGAGAGTGATTCACAATTCTTTTCCCCTCCACCCAACAGCAGCCTATGTCTCGCCAGTTTATATTTGCCTGATTTATTGTTCGTGTGTTATTTATAGTAATAGCGGAGTTTTGTTCTTGTAAATTAGTCTTACTATAAGTTTTCTATAATGGAATTTTCTACTTTGAGCAGTAAGAAAAGGACGATTGATGATAAAACTCATCTAACTTTTTTTTTTACTGAAATAAATTAATATTATATGTAAGATCAAATTACGTATCACTTTCCCTCCCCCTTTTAAACTGCAAAATAATAATTTAATAACGTTTCAAATTACTGTCAGATTGTATTAAATGTCTGGCCCACCAAATATGATTTTTTTTGAGTGGCCCACTTGAATAACTAATTGAATAGTCCTATATAAGAGAAAATGCAACCCGTATTGATATGGCCGTGAACTAGTAACGAGCCATTTCAAATAATAGTAAAAACGCAGGAGACTTTTGGTTTGACCTCTTGCATGTGAGCTGACTATGCATGGCCTATAGATTGTCACGCACGTAGCATGGAAACCCTACACACGAGAGGGTTAGTCAAGGGTGGCATGTCTCACTCGTAGAGAGAACCGATGTCATGAAACAGGTGATCTTTTATCCTAACGACACACGATGCATGATATATTTAAACTAATTCACTCTCTTGTTCTGACAGGGGTCGAGATTTCTAGAGCTATGATAAATACAAGCAGCTTTATCTGAGATAATTTCAACCACAAACTAAAAATAATGAGTATGTATTGAAAACTTTATCATAATGGATTATAGGTTTTGTAATTGATTAATGTGTTGCCCCTCCCCTTCCTCTCAAATATAACACATTTTGTTTGTCAGCTTTCGTTGAAGAGTTAATTACCTGTATGGTAAACAATTAACTTGATAATGGGTACTAAATTATTATATTATTAAAATCTATGAATTTGAAATATTTATAAACAATCTGAAATCTAACAAAATCACTATTATTTTAAGTTTATAAAGTGAAATTAATAGATTTTTGTGACTGAAAAATCATTTCCTTTGAGATCTTTTGAATAAAAAGTAAAGTAATTGTTTCAAACCTATTTTTAAGTGTTACATAGAATACCTAGTTTTTTCATTTAGCCCACACTTTGCTATCTATATTGTCGTTAATATTACGAGTATCCAAATAAATTCATCTCTAGTATTATTAAACCTTCTTCAAGAATCTTGCTTCGTGCGTGATGATAATCTTAAATAGCAGATCTACATTTTATATATTTTTTAATGTGTACTAAAATTATGTGTCTTAAGATTCTAAGAATCGAATTTGTATTTGAGATTCAAAAATTATGTGTCTTAAGATTCTAAGAATCGAATTTGTATTTGAGATTCTAAAATTATGTGTCTTAAGATTCTAGGTATCGAATTTGTATTTGAAATTCTAAGGAAAATATTATATTCCTCTCAGTGAAATTTGATGACCCTTTAATGCGTAAAATTCCTGTATGCTTTTTAACTACTACATGTGCGATAAAGGATAAAATTACCCATGCCCAATGTGTTAATTGCAAAGATAAACATGCAGCTAAATAAGATATTAGTTGGAGTGAATAATAAAGTGCATACTATTGACATTATTGAAGATTAATCGAGTATAAGTTTAGTATTAATATTATTATTATTTAAAGAGGAAAATTAAACAACATATTTGAGATAAAATTTAAAAATATTAATTTTATCTTGAAGTGTAAAAAAGTATATATATTATATCCTGTGTACAATTTTAATAAAAAATAAAATATTAAAGCTACATTTTATTTTTGATCAACTCATTGTTTTTCTGAAACAGGTATTTAAAAGCACTATTTATATTAAATTTCAATATTTTTTATCTCTGTGTTTAGAGTAAAATAAAAAGTTCACTAGTTAGCCTATCATTGACTGTAGCTTTCTATCCACTCACATGTGAAGCTCATAATTAATTATATAATAATTCTGAAGGCACCAGTTTAAACTTACTGGTGTCTACCAAATATATTATTTTAAGGTTGTACTTTTTTTTGTAAAGTTGTTATTTTGTTGTTAAGAGTCAAACATATATAGAGTTTTCGAGTGTGACATGGAATAATTAAAAAACTATATATTTTGGAGAAATGTTTCATGAACAAAGAGTTCATGTTTATCATTTTATTACATAAAATATAAAATAAAAATCTTATTATTATCACTAATGTGTGAGACGTTTTAAGTTTTGTTATTTATATAGCTGGATGGCATGGCAGTCATATTTATGACGTCATATGTGGCAACTTCACTTATATTTTTTACGACTGGAGTTTTTCATTCCTTGCCTGATGGTAGATAAATAAACCGTTATTGCACGTTAGTATTTCTAGGGCAAAGAAAAATTACTTAGCTTTTGGTATATTTGCCTTTAAAATGAATTTAAGAATACTGTTATTAGTTTTCATGTGGAGCCCAGGATGTCAATAAATGACATAGTTAGCATAGTATACATACATTTGTAATTTAATCTACCTCATTGACATGTTTGATACCTAAAACACACGATACTACTTTGCAACTCCTAAAGTACGGTTTGTGTAAACTCAATTTGCATTTCTTTCCTGACTAAACTATTTTTAAAACTAACAATTTATATGCTGTACTAAAAAGAATAATATAAAAATACTACTTAACATAGGCTTTAACTATAATAACCTACAAAATGTAAGAGATATTTGTTTCTGGACATGGGCCACAGTGGCCCAAGGACGTGTCTGGGCACTCGAAATAAGGCCGGCTTCAAACCTATTCCACTGTATAAGTTTCCTGGTTGTCCAATGGTAGTCGAGAAGCCTGAGGTGTTGGGTGTGGGGTCACTTGTGACTATCTCATCCAATCCAACTTCCTCTAAAAATATTTATTTGTAGTATAAATATTATAGTTTTACCTAATTTGATAATTTTTGAGGTAAGCACGTGTAATTAGATCCTGTTTATTCAGCTCCTAATGTTTTTTATAGTTCCAAACTGTTTTTTTCCCTACAAAATTGTTTGTCTTCTTTTTGATCGCTTATTCGTAAAGCTCTATGAAAGTGTAATATGTTTTAAACTTGGTATAGTTACTGTTGATGATATTATATTAAAAATATATTCTTGTGATTATAATATATATTTATAAAACAATTTTAGGGGAATAAATTGTCAGACAGTAGTTGGAGGAAATCTGAATACTCGAAATGATTACGGGAGAATGGTATTGCGATTCATTCATTATCTTTGAAGAGATAATTACTGGAAATTGTCTTGGCAAATAAGCTAATAAATAATAGAGACTAAAGTTGATTAGCTTAATGAAAATGTGCGTGTTTGAAAAGTGGGTTTAATGACCATCATAGCAATTTCATAAATCGTACCATATATATAATTTCACCCACAATCCTTGGAATATAAACCTTGACAATTATGAGGATTGCAATATATCTGAATATGTTGATAGGAAATAATTTCTGGCAATACTGTTGGACAGTAAAAATTATAGATTCACGGTCCAGAAGTGATAAAAGTGACTTGTTTGTATTATTTCTTATTGAAGAGTTTCAAATCCTAATCATATTCTTATAATACTATAGTAGTAGCTATATTAATAACATTCAATTGGTATGGTGTCACTAAGTTATTGGCATATATGTTATAAAAATATACCAAATTTAGTAGAAAATGGATTAGATCTTAAATAAAATGCAGCTAAAAAACCAAATAAATAAGTTAGCCAGTAAAAACTCAACAAATTAACCATTTTTATAATCTTCAGACTTTCAAAGGTCACAGATACTTGAAATATGATGGTAAGGACAATACAGCTTAGCTTATGAATTAATTAAAGTATCTTCTTAAACAGAAATGCATCCTCCAATTAAAAATAGGACTGCAACAAGTCAAGCTATAAATCATATAAAGATTCGTGTATTAAAGTATTTGTGCTATAGCTCGAAATATGTACGGTTTTTACTATTTTTAAAATTGAAGAAATAAATATAATTTACTTGGTCAGATCGTACATTATCACACAATTTATTTTACCGGCTTAGTACTAAACATTTATTTTACTAATTTTTTTGTTTGTTTTACATGGTTTTATTTACTTAGAATATTTTGCTATAGTGTTTAATTCTAAGTTATATGTATGCATATATAAATTTAACACTTAAGAATATTATAATCTAGTCAGCGAATGTATTATATACTAACTATTTACTAATTTTAACAGGCTACCCACAAGGTGGTAATGTAAGAACAGTTTAGACACTTTGTCTAGAATACCTATTTTTACATGTGATAATTTATTTGAGAAGTAGTAGCGTATGTCAGGAAGTAATTAAATCTTTGTAATGGGGTTTCACTATCAAAGGTTCTTTCATATGTCACCTATATTTCTCGTCAAGCAGTCGTGTGTGACAAGTAGTATTTAAATCTATCCTACGGGGTTTCACTAGCAAACGTTTTTCACATATCACCTGCACTTCTCGTCACTCAGTCATGTGTGACAAGTAGTATTTAAATCTATCCCACGGGGCTTCACTAGCAAACCATCCTTCAGATATCCCTTGCTTTTTCCGTCATACAGTCATGTGTGAAAAGTAGTATTTAAATCTATCCCACGGGGCATCACTAGCAAACCATCCTTCAGATATCCCTTGCTTTTTCCGTCATACAGCCGTGTGTGACAAGTAGTATTTAAATCAATCTCACGGGGCTTCACTAGCAAACCATCCTGCAGATATCCCTTGCTTTCTCCGTCATACAGCCGTGTGTGACAAGTAGTATTTAAATCTATCTCACGGGGTTTCACTAGCAAACGTTTTTCACATATCACCTGCACTTCTCGTCACTCAGTCATGTGTGACAAGTAGTATTTAAATCTATCCCACGGGGCTTCACTAGCAAACCATTCTTCAGATATCCCTTGCTTTTTCCGTCATACAGTCATGTGTGAAAAGTAGTATTTAAATCTATCCCACGGGGCATCACTAGCAAACCATCCTTCAGATATCCCTTGCTTTTTCCGTCATGCAGGCGTGTGTGACAAGTAGTATCTAAATCTATCTCACGGAGTTTCACTAGCAAAAGTTTTTCCCCCAACTATTAACAGCATTTTCTGTTATGTAGTAATGTATCAAAAGTAGCATTTAGATCTTTCTCAAGGGGTTTCCTCCAGGAGCAAACACTCTCCCTATCCTGTACGTGTGTGTAGCTTGTACTATATCTTAACGTTTTCCATAATTTTATCGCTATAGGATTTGATTTTTTTTTTCTATTTTGTACAAAGATATATTAATTATGTGATAAGAAGGAATTGTAAATGTTGGTTTTAAGACTTAGTTTACTTCTCACCAGGTAGTCAATTATACAATAGATTGAGATAGTTAAAATAGAGTTTTGACAAAAATATTATGATATTCAGAAAATCTAATAAAAAATATGAAAATTATGATTCAAATATTTAATATTAGAACAAATTGTTACAAAATGAATGTTAAAGTAAAATTGATTTTTAACAAGGTGGATGTTGATATTACATTATTGTTGAATTAATGCTTTATAAAATTTTAGAGGTCAAAATTAAAAATAAATATCAATTATTTATTGAAGGAACTGAGTCGTGTACATACACAGGATGCTCTCAAATTAATAGTCCAATCTTCACATCTAGTTTGTTTGAACCAAAAGTAATACAAATTATTTATAAACTTACATTTGGAAAACTATGCTAATACCATTAAATTGTGTTCAAATTTCGGCATACAGTGCCAGGTGAACATATATATTTAAGCATGCGTGTACAACAGGTGTCATAGGAGTTATGTGTGCAGCACTGCACATGTAATAATGGCAAGCACTATATTTGATGTAGGACCGTTAATGATGACCCTAAGAACGTATTCTCATTTCTAGCTGGACCGGTGTGTTGTTTACTATTAATTGTGGTAAGTTCTGCTGCCATGCTCCAAGATGTTGAGGTGTGCAGTACCAGACACCTAACTCCTATGCAACCTGTTGTACACGCATGCTTGAACAGTTTTTCACTCTCAGTGCTGTACGCCGGAACCTTTAACACAATTTAAAGGTATAAGCATTGTTTTCCTGGATTTAATTGTACAGGGATTATGTATCACTTTTGGTTCAAACAAACTATACGTAGTTTGGGCTAAGAGTTTCCAAACATTCTCTATATACATTGTTTGATATTAATTCCTTTGGAAACTTATAATAAATAATCTTTAAGCGTGACGTGTTTAAAAACTAATAATGAATACAATATTTAAGATTTAAATTATAACATAGTTTTTTTTCAATCTTAAATATTTCATTCATAATTTATCTTGCATCATCTCGTATCACATGTGTGTCATACCAGCGTGTGGTAGGTAAACGAAGGGTGTCCAAAAACATAGCGGTGATGGAACTGCTTGGCCAGATTCTTTCAGCTGGATGGCTCAAACGTGTCACATAATCGAGCAACAACTGTTTCTTTCTATAGCTTATGAAGTTGCTTGTGCGTCACCAGAAGCAGGGTAAAATGTTTCTCTGGCTGATCCTGGCCAGTACCACACTTGCCTAGACGCGTGACAACCCTAATAAAGTACCTGATCACGATGATATCTGTGTGAATATCTGTGGTAGAGTGTCCACAGATAGTTCATAGACCACGAGTTGCCCATCTCTCTCACCCTAAGCATAATAAGTAAAGGGCTGGTAATCCCTAATAACGAGTTTCCACACCACTAAACTTGGAAAGAAGCCCTCCTGGATGACCATCTTATGTGGAGGCCATCAGCGAGCTTCTCTTTATGAGACACAAGGGACCACCACTGACCACTGGTGATTCCCGTCCTAGTCCATGTCAGATGGACAAATAAGACCACATCTATCATCCCCCCTCCCCATTGATTTTTGTTCTATACATTACATATAACATATAAATTATCCTGTAATTTACACAGAATGCTTCAGGTAGGTTTGGGTGATTTAATTGCTTTAATTACACTATACTTGATATTTACACTGTATCATATTTGTTATTTTATTAGTGTACTTTGTTCCTTTCATGGTATCATAGTTGTAAATTAGAACCGAGTAGTTAGGTAGGTCCTAGGTTTGCAGGCGGACAACAGTACGACTTCTTAGAAGCTGTCAGTGGTGATGAACCTTGTTAAGAAGGAATGGACTCTTGATACCTTAGAGGTCTTGAGTTAGGGGTTCTCGTAGAGCCATTGAGATAGTTTCAGGAGAGTGGTATTGATCACATATAGTAAAAACCTATTTAAATACAATAAGAATATTGTGTTTAAAGGTTTGTGCCCGAAAAATTAAACATATATGTTCATTTAAGATTTTTTTAACTGTCATATCTGTAGTATATTGAATCATTACATTGAGCAAAATATTAACAATACTGGCCATGCTGGCCTTAAATAATAATATACGGAAATATACAGCCCCTTTGTAATTGCAAAGGAAATTACAATAAATACAGTCTACAACAAAATATAGGACGCCACAGCCACTCGACTGGACTTGACTTGACATGAGAGAACTTTACCAATATGTTCCACATATGAACATACTTTATTTGACTGAATTTCCTACATATTTTCAGTTTATTCTCCATTCCTCCCAACAAAATGTAAATTAAATGCAACACTTATTAGATTTAAGTTTTTAATCCGAGATAGATGAATATTTTTTGGATTGCTGTGCGTTTGTGCTATCGAAAATGAAGAGAGCATGGCTAAATAAATATGCAAAAGAAATAAATATGCTAGGTGTATTTTATTTGTTAGTGAAATTTTTGACGGACGAGCAGATTAAAAACTATTTTCGACTAACCAAATCCAATTTAAAATAAATCCATGATTTAATACCTACTAATATTTAAAATGAAGAGACAAATTGTCATAAGCCAATAAGTACTTAAGAGAAACTGTCCTTATGTTTAGTGTAAGAAATCATATTTTTTATAAAGATATTTACAAGCTTAAATTAATCTACTTTTAGAAATCTCATAATCGAATCTTAGAATGCAATTGTGTTTAAAAAATAAGAGCAAATTTCATATGTTACCACCCATATTCAGATTTATTATTTATAGTGCTTAGATAGAAAATAAATTAAAGATTTAGTACTATTTTCCCATCTAAGAGCCTCACTATTTTAAAAAAATCAAGCAATATATTATTTATGAAAATAAAGTAACGCAGTAATAGGGTCAAGTTGTTTATTTAATAAATTCTAGTAAATAAAAAATACAAAATTTGTTATAATTAAATCTTCGATAATAAAGTAAAACTACTAAAAGCAAGTATTTAATCACACATATTTCTTAGACCTTAAAGGTATAATTAATAAAAAATATATTAGGTATGCTTTTAGAAAATTTACCGTAAAGTCTCATTCGTAAGTCTAAAGACAATAACATTTAGTTACTGTTTCTTCCTGGTTGGGAGGCAAAGCCATTGTCTGCTAAAGTAATTTTGTAAGTGTAAGCTGGTGCCAGATAGTGAGAAACTTCAAGAGAAATGTATGGATGCCCTCACTGATTGATACTAATAATATAATTATTTATTAATGATAACCCGCCTCGGTGGCGTAGTTGGCTAACGCGCTTGTCGTGTTTAGCTCGACTGCTGGGGACGGGGAGATCGAGGTTCGAATCTCGGTCGGGTGAACTGGGGGTGGTTTTTCCAAAATGGTTTTCCACTCTCCCTCCACACAAATGCGGGTTCACTTCCTCTAATTCAACCTTCCCAATTCCTAATCCATTAGAGTAATTAGTACTTAAAGCGTATAACCCGAACGGGTAGTAAGACGCAGTGCTAAATATTAAATATTATTAATGATAGTCAAATAATAACTAGAAGATTAACAATTATGGAATAAAACTTAGACGTTATATTCAATAATTTTACAATTTGTAAATTTGTTCCACGGTAAATAGTCAAATAAAAATAAACATAATAGGCCGATTAGTATTAAATGTAACAATTTTTGAGGTAATATATAGAGTCAAAAAAGAAGAAGTTTATAATAAATAAATTAAGTATTATGTGGTCAAAGATGAATTGATGTATAAAAGTTTAAATTAAACAATAACTTGTAAATTTATAACTATTTGTGAATATTTAAAGTTGATTGATATGAATTATAAACCACAGGCTTTTAAAAGGTTTAAATGCATAGTTGATATTTGCAATAAGGTAAGTGTTAGATTTGTATATATATGACTAGACTCATTTATATTTACGTTACATAGAACAAAAATCGAAATGTGAACACAATTTATTGAAATTGACAATTATAATAAACACTAGTGGGTCATTGCAGCGATGACTAAAGATTATTGCACTAAAATATATTTTAAACTTTTTATTGGTAAAGGATCTATATAATTAGCCCTCACTCACTTTTTAGTCATATGTTTACTCGTTAAAGGCTATCAACTTTACTTAGATATTTAGTTTTAAGTGTGTAATTTGAATCAAAACATATATTCTCACCCTTCACGCCCCGATGAGAAATTTAATATTACCCCTTCCACAGATATATAAATATTCGTTTCATCAAACCACTCATGTAATGATTGAACTGATATTATTTTTAAGCAAAGACAAATATTTTAGTTACCACTATACACAAATCATGGTTTCCATGGTGATGAAAACAAAGAATGATTGTACTGATGAACCACTCACTGTCCACACAGAAGGAATAGAAGGAAAATCTGCTAGAAAAACTGGATTATAGTTTTAGGCCCCTATTTTTACCAGCATCCTGTTTCCCTAGTAATTAAAATGAGTGTTCGTTTGTCAAGATTTATTTGGTCATCTTACCGTAATTTCTATTGCTGGAAACGAGCTTATTAAATTATATCTATTAAAGTACATGATAGAAAGAGTGCTAAAATGTGATAGTGAAAATGAAAGTGTAAGTGTTTGTATTGATTATGTGAGTGTGTGGGTAAGTGTGATAGTGAGAGTGTGAGTGTGAGAAGGTGAGTTTAAGAGACTGAGAATGAGCAAATGAGAGAGATCGAGTGAGTGTGAGAAAGTTATAGTGAGAGTATGTGTGCGTGTTAGAGATAAAAAAAAACTGGGAGAAGAGAAAAAGAGTGTGTGTACAAGAAGATAGAATGTGAGCAAGAGAAAGAATGTGTGAGAGAAAGTAAGAGAGTATGTGTGCGTCAGAAAGAAAATATGTAAGGGAAATGCGGGATAAAGTGCATGTGAGAGAGATAATAAGAGTGTGGGTGTATGTGAAAGAGAGAGTATAAAATTTTGGGACAGATATTGTCTGAAAGTGAAAGGAAATGGAAGGGCGTGTGAGAAAGAGAAAATTAGATTGAGGGAGTTAGAGAAAGAGTCAGAGAGATAAATTAAAAGAGCGAGTTTAAGAGAGAGATATAAAGGGTTTGAGAGAGAGAGAGTGGGTTTAAGAGAGTGCGTTTGAGAGAGAGTGTTTGAGAGAAAGAGTGTGAGTTACAAAGAGGGTGGGTTTTACATAGAGAGTGGGTTAGAGATTTGGAGAGTGATTTTGAGATCAAGAAAGAGAGATTGAGATAGAGAGAGAGTTTGTGATAGAATAGATTTGAGGGAGAGATCTTTTGTGAGAGAGGGTTCAAGAAATAGAACGTTCGATAGAGCGATATCGTTTGGGAGATGGCTTAAGAGAGAGAAAGTATAATAAAAATAATGTGAGATAAATTGTGTGATATAGAGTGTGTGTGAGGGAATGAGAAAAATGTATATTAGAGAGAGAGAGTTTTATAGAGTGAGTGTGTGTGTGTGTTTGTGTGTGTGGGAGGGGGGAGAGGGCGTGTGAATGTCTGAGAGAGTTTGATAAAGTGAGAGAATACGAAAATCTAGATGTGGTATTCAAACATTACGGTACTTTTAAACACCATTCTCTAAAAATTAATTATCAACATGAAAATATAACAGAATTTACTGTATTTGTAAGAATGTGAAAAGATATATGGGGTATACAAAACATTACTTTTAAATATCATGCCCTCAGAACTAAGCGGTAAAATGAAAACGTAGCTTAACATTTGTGTTGTGTTACTATTTGCTAAAATGATCATCAAAACCCGTTATTTGAATGAAATGAACATTAAAACTCATTATTCGAAACAGATTAACACCGAAATTCATACTTACATAGATAAAATGGCTCTTATTTTAACATTATTCAAGATCATTTAATCAATTTTTAGCTTATAATACATACCGAAACATATTTAAACATTTTATCATGCGCGAAACAAAACGTAGACAATATTTTCACAAACTTAACATCTTAAGCCATTAATTTTCGAACTATGCTCAATAGTATTGATATAAATGCGAATTAACTATAACAACATTCCAATAAAAAATAAATATTTCCCCAGCTTAGGAATCTCAAATTATTTGTGCTATTACAGACATCCTTAGAAAAATATGCGTCCTAAGAGAAAATTGTGATGTGCTCTAACCAACAAATAAAGATTGATTTATTGTTTTTTAGCCAAAGAGAATTGTATTAATATGTTTACTGACATTCAGCAAATAACGGTTTCCATGCTGATCAAACAAAGACTAAAAAACATAAAATGATATGTGAAAATCGGGTTTTCGTGGTAAACTACTATTTTTCCAGACATCCGGGACTCCTAACCATTAAAATAAATGTTAGTTCAATCATTACCTCGTAATGTATATTACTGGAAACCGGCTTATCAAATTATATATATAAGGATAAGACATTTAAAAAATATGTGGCATGAAATTTCATTTAAATAAACACAAAGTAAATTAAACTACAAATAATTTAACTAAAAGATGCTTTTTCTTATAATGCAAATTTAATATTCATAATAATTTTAAAGGAACGTATGTGAAATGAACCAGTTTAATAATTATATATTTATCGGTTTTGGAGATGTTTAAGTATTAAGTTTGTAAATGTTAAAATATAATTAATTGGAATAAAGCTTATTTATTCCTTATATGGGTCTGGATTCACTAACGAGTGCAATTCTGCTCCGGCGCAAGTCAAGAAATGCACCCAAGATACTCCTAAAGATGAGCCTTATTAATAGTTCCATTTCCGTATTCACTAAGCAAGGTGCAAACTGGTAACAATATTATAGTGACGTCACCATAAACGTAATCACTTGCGCTCTTTTCGACCAATCCTTGTGATGAATTTACTTTCAAAGACAAGGCTACTTTATTTTAAGTCTCTAATCAAAATGACAGCAAATACAGAGATTTCTAAGTATTCTGCTTGTAAACCAGTAATAAAATTAAAAGCGGCCACTTTATGGGTGCTTTACAAAAACAATATTAGTACATTATTTATTATTTATTAATGTTATTAGTTTAAAGCTTAAGTTCCATTAGTAGAATATCTATACAAACTTAAAAACTTATTTTAAATACATACTAACCGCCATATTTGGAGGATTACAAAACTCTTTGGATCTAGAAAAACATTACACAGTTCGTGATTTGTTTGACTTTTTTTTTGCAAAAATTAAAGAAATGCCATTGCGTTGTTTTAATGTAAAATTCCAACAATAAAAGGTAATTAATTGCTTTGTTACTACTATATAAATTGAAAAAATTTTGTGCTCGACAGACGTATGTTATTTTAACTTCTTTATTATTAATTGGAATACAGTTAGCTAATTATTGTATTTTAATCCATAACGATAATATGCTAAAATTTAAATTTATTGAAGTGACAATCGTGATTTTAATAGTTGCGCCTACTCCTGAGTTGTAGCAAATAAATGGAGCAACTTTGCTTTCAAATTGCGTCTGCATCTCTTAGTGAATAGGGATTTGGGCACATCTTTCAAACTTGCGCCGACGTAACTGTTTGCTCCCGTTAGTGAATTCAGGCCGGAGTTTTTGTTGATACCGTTTATTTATTTTATAAGATGGCTACTGTAGGACACCGTGGTCTTGATTTGACAGTTTGACTAAATGTTTTGGCATTTCGCCATCATCAGGTCTTAAAGAATTGGAATCGGATGTTGTTCCGAATGATTACATATTAGAATACTGTATTACTGCTCAAAATTGAAATAAAAACATAAGTTATACAAAATATACTCACCTGATTTCATGTTCAGTTTAGGTACCATTTCATCCATAATTTGGCTTTTCATCCTGGCCATGTAAGAATGTATGTCATTTGTGTCATATAGTAGAGTGTACTCTGGAACTGTCACTATAAGTTGCTTTTCCAAAGAAATTTTAAAATAATTTTAATTTATTATAACTATTAGTAAAATCGAATTTTATTATTCGTTAACTTATTTTTTAAGAATAATAGTTACATACTTTAAATATAACTGTACCGTTTTTGAATCTGTATATTAAATATAGTTTTAAATAGGAAAATGACGTATGGTATGAAAACCACTACTAATGCACGTTAGCTGTGGAAGGGGTCATTGTTTGGGGTGATGGCGTAAACATACTTGAGCTAGTTATCAGTCATGCCCTATATGACTTTACTCCGGTTGGCAGATTATGTCATGTCCAGTCTAGTCTGGTCACAGTGGCGCCTAGCCATTTAAAGAAACATTGTATGGAAATTCACATTGTAACCCAGTCATGTCAAGCTAAGTCCAGTCCAAAGGCTATGTAACAACGCCTTAAAAAATACCTACATTAATCCTCAAAGAAATTCAATACATTGAAATTATATACACTGAACAAGTAAGAAACTATAACGCACTGTATGCACCTCAGGGTTAGTAGGCAACACATGCAGCGTTTCCTCAGTCAATATGACAGTGCGCTCTAAATATCGGTCCTTACCAGAGCCAACAACCATATCTTTGAGAGAATCAGCCCTTCCCATGTAGGTATCTTCTGTCAGGAAATAAAATTAATGTTACTACTCATAGCTTACACCACACTATACATGTTATGTGTTGAAGATTAATGAGTTGCTTACGACCCCTGGGGCATAAATTGCCAACTTTGATGCCTCCTGGCGCCACCATTTGGTGTCGCCAAACTCAAATCCATCGTGTGGAGATACTTTTCTTAGCAACCCCTAAAAATGATATATTTTTTAAAATGAAGCTCTGAGTAAACCTCTATATATCTGCATTATTCATCAATCAAACGTAAGATGCTCTTCTAATGTTAGTTTCCAATCTTGTTATTTCTGGTGTTACGATTCTTAATATTTGTTTTAGGTATTGATGAATTAGGTTAACACCCTAATATAGTAAGAAGAGAGTGAAATTTAGGAGAGTGTTTAGAATGATGTTAGTGTAAGCTATGTCCAATTCCCATGTGTTGCACCACCCGTACCAGAACGAGGTACGTAAGGGCTGAACCAAATCCTTTGAGTGTAAAATTTAATACATTATTTTCTTACTACTACACATCCGGGCTATATGCATATCTACACTAGAAAACAAAAAAGATAAAATTCAAAGAAGTGTAGCTACCATTTGTATGGAGGTACAGTAGGCACCTAATAATTGGGTATGATTAGACCCACGCCTTTTCCACATTTCCACCAGCTTAGGTATATAATTAATAATATAGACTAATAGTAATTTATTGAGTTAAAACTATTGATATAATTTTCAATTTAAGATAATTGTTTGAAAATATCTTTTCCCGATATTCTTATTAACCATGGTAGTTTGTGCAGGAAAAAAAATATTTTTTTTAAAGGAATACATGTTAATTAATTAACATAGAGTATGGTAGAATAAAAAAATGACACTTTTGGACCATCTTAAATTAAACATATATATATACACAATGTAATTATATAATATTTCTATTTAAGGCAGGCACTAATATATTAGCCTAGATACAATTTTATTTAAGTCATTTTTATAAAAATATTTCGTTATATTTGTAAAACTGCAACATCTTTGGTTGAAACTGAACTAAGGAAAAATCAATTTAAATTATGTCTTTGGAAACGATAATTTATCAGCTCGAGATTTACTGAGGCAAGAATTTAAAACAATTTTTAGAACTATTGAGCTACATACACCAAAGGTAGTGAGTATTTTTCATGTGACAATTGTGGTTCTCATATCCCTTCTTAACGCTTATGCGAATGCACTTCCTCTAAAATCACCCTTTCTGACTTTATTATCTACTCTTTAGATTGAATCATATATTCTTTAGGTAATTAAACATACTATTAATAATATCTAACTCAAATAAATTAACATAGTAATTTTTTAATTCTTAACGTACTGATTGAAATTTAAATAAGCTTTCTTGGATTTGGTTATTCGAATAATTAAAAAGTTGGTCCTGGTTTACTCTGCTCACCGCGTTTCACCGCCCGATTAGTTTGCACGCATTGAAATAGGAACATTGAACAGAATACCAATGTTACGTACTACACAGCCTGTATATGATACTCTCTTCTTAAGAGGCATCCCAAGAATGCGGCTGTGCACGCAAGAGAGAGAGAGAGAGAGGTGAAATGACAGAATACAGATCTATCAAGAGACTGATGGAAATAGAGGAATAAGAGATACAGTGTGAACTAACGAGGGAGGGACACAAACCAGAAATATTGAAAACAGGCAGGGATGATAGAGAAAGATAAACAGAGGGACGTCGAGAAAGAAAGAAAGAGAGCGCATGCGTACAGCTCTGATCGATGACGTGTGGGGGGGAAATTGGGGTAGCGATCAGCTGAGTGGCTCAGGGCGTCACGGCCTGGGGCAAGAGGGAAGGGAAAAGAGGGGGTGTATAGAGCGGAACAAGGTTCTGTTCAGTAACGATGGAGGAGATCTCCAGGGGTGACGCGGCCTCTGTTGAAGTGGTCAGCTCGTTAACCTTGGATCAGCACCAACACTTGCAGGTAACCGTTCTTTGTGCAGGTATTGAAACAATTATTACAGGTCGCCTGGAAATGACCGTAAATACAGTCATGTTATATATGTTTACTTGTCTGAATTCTGTATGTGACGTGCTGATTACAAAAACATTGCCTGACCTAACTAAACCTAACCTTAGATTTGTATGAGCATGAAAGGTTAGGTACTTTAAGTTGCATTGTTTTTTAATTAATGTCACATACACAAATTAATAAATATGAATGTGGGGAATGCCAGACATCCACCGTGGTTCGGATTCCACGTTAAACTGTTGGTTCTCCATTTTATCTCACAATCACCCTACAATTACACATTATTGTAAGTGCGTGTAGCCCGAACGAGTAGTAAAATGTGGTGCTAATAATAATAATAATAATAATAATAATAATAAATAAATACCTAATGTTGTCTATCTAGAAATATTACTAGTTTAAGAAGAAAAGAGTACGATTATTTCTCTATATGTTACTTTTGAAATTTTTTATATATTTTTTTATTTTTGGACACCTTTTAAGTGTTTCCTCAATTATTGCCCCAAATTTAAGTTTTATACTTAATCAAAAAGTATGCAATGTCCTAGATATATACAGAATGTTCGGAAACTCATAGCCCAAATGCACATATAGTTTGTTTGAACCAAAAGTAATACAAAATCCCTCTAAGCTTACGTCTGGAAAACTATACTAATATCATTAAATTGTGTTCAGAGTTTCAGTGTATATCACCGGGATAGCAAAGCTGTTCAAACAGTTTGAGCTATGAATTTCCCAACAGCCTGTATACATAGATATAGACACCTTTAGACGTTTATTAGTGCAAGTAATATAATTCTTTTTTTTTATATTTCTATTATATTTAATTATTTTAAATTTGTATATTTATTGAACAATTAAGCTATATTATATATTTTATTAATATATATATATATTCATGTGAATAGATACTAATTTACAATAACGTATAATTATTAGAGTCACATGTTAATATAATAAGATTGTATTATTTTATGTTTATTTAGGTAAGTTTTTGAGAAGGTTGGTGATATATTCAAGTTTTTCTACCTCTTGTTTTTGTCTTACTGGTAATTAATAACAGTGAGGAAATGTATAACTTATAGTTACATAACATAGTTCATAACAAAAACTGGTTTTGATCCAAGCTAAGACTAGATTTCCGAGTCCACCGGGACTTGAACTGAAGTATTTCAAAGAGTGTTGGTAATTGTTGTGATACAGTCAGGTGTAACAAACAGTGCCACAAACTTAAATCAGAGCAACAACTTAGGAGGAATTTAAATATATATCAGTTTTATTGTTTACTGGAATGATTTGTTATTTAAAATATAATAATAAATACCATTTAATACTTTACTTTTAAAAACACGTAACAGGCAGGACTACAAAAATATAAAGACAAAATTGTCCAAATAAAATGAAAGAAAATAAATTTAAGAAAATATCTACCCGTATTGGGAGACACGTGGACTAGACCTGAAGATCGTTTATTCTAGTTTAACGGTAATTGGGGAGTTCAGGGCTTGAATCTTGGTTCGGTTTACTTATGGTGATATTTTCTTACTGACTTTCTGCTCACACGTCACACAAACTGTAATAAATATTTACTTTAAAATTGTGCTTTCCGTATTCATAGCCCACTAGTGTAATTAAACACGAGTAACCCTGAACTGTCATTACCTATATCTTATCACTGCCATTATGTCATTTTATAAACATATATTTTTATCAGTTTATAAACTTATTTGAAATGAACTATTAATAAAATTAAATGTGAAAGGGAAACACATCTAATGAAGCACACCCTTGAGACGTGACCTAAAGTTTGACGGATCACTACTGCCCGAGGAAGACGATAGTACTAGTGTGATATGTAAGTCCCAGTTGTCCAAAACCACAGAAAGTTTTCAACCACTAGCCTGGCAAAATTTGTCCCTTTGGATAATAAAGACAATATTTTATTTTGTTTTAATAAAGTTATTTACATCTTACTCGTGATCGCGGTTGAATGGATGGATGTATAATGATATGTAGGAAATTGGTTTAGTCTAAAATGGTGCCAATTTAGTGTTTGCGTTAAGTTCCATCCTGTTAATAGCAAGCTACAATTAGTTAAAGTGATATTAAACGTTTAAATTGTTTTTGTATTGTGTGAGGTTAAGATAATTTATGCATCTTTTTTGGATGTATCGCTTTGCTTAGGTATTTGTTGTTTATCATCCGAGAAAATAGATATATTGCCACCAAGTTGGACACTAATTTGTTATTTTAACACCGCGTCCTACCATCGAGTTGTACCCATGCGTGCTATTTACGATAATGGTTTAGAGATAAGGGAGGACGAATTAAGAGGAAGTGTACACAATCTCACGTGGAGAAAAAGTGGGAAACCATTAAGGAAAAAAAACCTCAGTACAATACACTGGGATCGAACTGCTAACTCCCTGCAATCGGCAATATATTCTATTGAGAGTTTTACGTCTTAAACCACGTGGCCATGGAAGCAGGTCACTAAGTATTTATTCTCATTAGTTTTATTTACTGTTGATGGGATGGTTTAAGTTTGATTCCCGGACAGGGGTACTAAGGTGAGTCTTCCCACTCGTACCCCTCCCTTCCCACGCCATTATTTGGGAAGTAGCAACAAGTCTCACAACGTGGGGCAGTACATCTAGTCATCCAACACCCTCAATATGTTATTCATTGAACTTTCTTTTATCGCTGAGAAAGTTCAGTATTGTTTTTAATAATGCCTGATCACTTGCTTTGTGGTATAACTATTATACTGGCTGTAGAGTTATGGCAGTGCTTACATGTGATCTATTGCTATACCCTGATTTTGGTTGGAAGAACAGTGGAGAAAATCAAAACATATTTCTTTGCAGGCAACATTGATAATATTTTCTTATATTAATTTTGTTATTTTATAGATATTGATAATATCTATCAAAATTAACATCTGCAGATGACATTACTTTATGTATGAATATATTAACATTGTTTTAGTAACTTTAGTAACTAACTTCTACTGATCTTCCTACCAAAATCATACTATATTGAGACGCTTATAGTTATATTTAATACTCATATATTCCCTTGGTTGACTCACACTATTTCCTTCTCAAAATATACAACACACCTAGCCTGGCCACTGGCTATGCTGAAAGAACTGTTTTTGGTACTGGAAGAACTTAAACTTACAATGATATATGATCAAGATGATGCTTCTAATAAGCTAGAGTATCCACTTTTTACTTCCTAGCTATCTTACAGGTAGAGACAGTAGTGTGATCGTAAAAAAAAAATCGAACTGGAGATTTTGATGTCTGTCTGTCTGTCTGTCTGTACCTCCAACTAGAGCCTAAACTATTTTACCGATCGTGATAAAACTTGTTATCTAGGGTTTTCATAGGGTTGCCCCAAGGGGTTTTTGGAATTGGATATCCAACCTTAAAATTACGGGTGGTTTTGTGAAGGAAAAAAAGAGAAAAAGTCGATTTTCTCAAAATCGGCTCAAACGGTTTTGATTAAATTTTATTTATAAACATTTATAAATATTTTAAACAAAATGGCTACTCTCAATATTTCGGCAAAATGAATTTAAGGGCTCCGGACTGATGCGTAAATTAATATTTTTTATCATATCTCTGAAACTATTTGAGATATGAAATTATTAATCAATACAAATATTTGGATTTATTTATAATACAAATATTTTATTCGAAGCATAATTTTATAAAACTAATAATTTTCAAGCCATACGCAAATAAGTATACTTATTCATTTTTCGAACTTTGCGACCGTAAATAAAATCTAACCTAAAATGTTGATGGATGTCGACGTCTCAAGACACCCGAAACCCTAAAAAGTGGTCTTTGAAATGCCGTCTGTCTGTTTGTTTGTTTAAACTTAAAATTAAGAGTAGTTTAATAAAGGGCGAAAAGAGAAAAATCGATTTTCTCAAAATTGGCTCTAACAATGTTGATTAAAGTTCGTATCTAGGCGTTGATTAAGATTATAAATAAACTGGCTATTTTCATTTTCCCATGGAAATTACTTTTAGGGTACTTCACAGAAGCTGAAATTTCCGTATCTCCGCAACTATTTGTGATACTAAATAACTTATCATTGCAGAATTGTAGTACTATTAAGAATATAAAACTTTTATATAAATACATTTTTATAAAACCAATAATTTCTAAGATATTGGCAAACCTACTAATACAATTTTTTGAACTTTTGATGTAAAGAGATACTACTTATATTTTAACGTCAATAATTCTCCAATGCCATAGAGTAATTAAATATAAGTAAGTCTCTAAAAGTTTATGTTGTTTTTCCTTAAACCTCCTAGGCAAAATGTTTTCACACCAATGATTTATCTCCATTTTAGACTCAATAGTAATTTTTTACACTTTTTAATGGTCACAATTTATAAATTAGGAATTTAATAACAATGCGATGACATGACACTTAATAAAATGTCGAAATATTAATACGAAGGGTTGACCCTTGTGGACTCAATATTAATATTTAATCGGTTCAAAGATAAAAATGAGGACATTAATTATTAAAAATAAAATTATAAAATTTAAAGCCGGAACTCAAAAAAGGATTCACATAAATATAGTGCACTTTATGCTTGGGTTTGCTAATGTATTTTAATACGTTTCACATATATTACGAGGTCTGAGTAAATATTTCCATTTTCAAACAATAGAGCGAGAAAGTCCGTGCAGAGTTACGTACCATTTATTTTTATTTTCTTCTACCAAGGGGACGCCTATCTTAGTGTAGTAATTTACTATGTTAATAATCTGCTTTTTTTTACAGGAAGAACCGAATCTTACAATGATATATGACCAAGACAATTCTTCTAATAATCTAGAGTATCATGCAATTTTTTTCTTTTTTTTTCTACAGACAAAAACACCCATCTTAGCGTAGACACTGACGCTGAATGACCTGCTTTTGTTAATGGAAGAACCCAATACTATAGTGATATATAACGAAGACAATCTTATAATAAGCTAGCGTATTCTCATTTTTTTCTCATTTTTTTACAGAAAGGATGCCAATCTTAGATTAGTCATTGGATATACTGAATGACCTGCTTTTGGTACTGAAAGAACCAAATCTTACAGTGATATATGACCAAGATGATGCTTCTAATATACTAGAATATTATGCTGTTTTTCTGTCTAGAACTGCTATTTCCTTTACAAGAAGGAAGCCAATATTTTCCTATACCCTGATTTTTGTTGGAAGAACAGTAGAGAAAATTCAATCATATTTTATTGTGGTCAACTTTGATAACATTTTACCTATGACATGAAACTTAATAAAATGTCGAAATTTTAATACGAAGGGTTTACCCTTGTGGACGCAATATTAATATTTAATCGGTCCAAAGATAAAAATGAGGACATTAATTATTAAAAATAAAATTATAAAATTTAAAGCCGGAACTCAAAAAAGGTTTCACATAAATATAGTGCACTTTATGCTTTGGTTTGCTAATGTATTTTATTACGTTTCACATATATTACGAGGTCTGAGTAAATATTTCCATTTTTAAACAATAGAGCGAGAAGGTCCGTGCAGAGTTACGTACCATTTATTTTTATTTTCTTCTACCAAGGGGACGCCCATATTAGTGTAGTAATTTACAATGTTAATAAACTGCTTTTTTTACAGGAAGAACCGAATTCTAAAATGATATATAACCAAGACAATGCTTCTAATAATCTAGAATATCATACTATTTTTTTCTTTTTTTTCCCATCTTAGCGTAGACACTGACGCTGAATGACCTGCTTTTGGTACTGGAAGAACCCACTACTATAGTGATATATAACGAAGACGATCTTATAATAAACTAGCGTATTCTGATATATTTCTTTTACAGAAAGGATGCCAATCTTAGCTTAGTCATTGGATATACTGAATGACCGGCTTTTGGCACTGAAATAACCAAATCTTACAGTGCTATATGACCAAGATGATGCTTCTAATAAACTAGAATATTCTGCTGTTTTTCTGCTTAGAACTGCTATTTCCTTTAGAAGAAGGAAGCCAATATTTTCCTAGCTACTGACTACGCTGATTATCCTGCTTTAGCTTCGGACGAGTAGTGACACCTTGAAGTGATCTCCAACTAACACAACGCTTCTAATAATCTTAAGTATTGTCATATCATTGTCTATGAAACTTTTATTTTATCTACAGGACAGGCACCAGCCTGAACCAGGCAACTGGTTATGTTGCGTGCCCTGCTATTGGCTGCGTAGGAACAATAGCGTCCACAAGGCTTCACTCACCGTCGCAACGCTTCTGGTCATGTCCCTCTTAGTGGCGTCTCCCGTCATCTTTCTTATCAGTAGTGTGCCTGGAAGTAATGAAAGGACCAGAGAGTGTCTCTACCAGGTATGTGCCTATAATAGTACTCTCTTAAATGCATTCTAAAAATAGGATTATATAAATGGATTTCAAACTGTCCGAAATGTTAGGGATTTCGCAACTCTTTAGATTTCGGAAGACATTGTTTAGTGATAGTTTTTGTGATTTTGTGTATATATTTACGAAATTAATAACGTTTCACGTGGATTTAATTAATCCTTTAAAAGTACAAATAGATACAAAACAGTATGATCCAAAGCTGTTAATCAGGGTTTTTTCTTCGTTTATCTTGGTTTTGGAAATTTTAAAAAATAAAATTTTAATTTTTTGGGGTGTCAAACTCATAATATATGTAAAAATGTAAAAATTGATAATTGCAATAGGTGCATACCATAAGCCTTACCTAGATACGTAAGCCTGAGCTAAATTTAAGTTATCTATTTATCTGGCTCTTTTAGTTATTCGAACTGATGGTCAAGTTATCTAACATGCAAATCTTGTAATACATTTTGTTATTAGGTGTTCTATCTTACGACAGGTCCTTTCCTTTCGTCAGTAAACTTAGATTGAGAATGCACCCTATCCTCTGCCTCCTCCTTCATCTCCTAAAATGTTCTTTTTTCCGTCAAGTCATCCAGTATTTGATTCCTCCTTCTTCCTAAGCTCCTCTTTCCCTCAACCTTTCCTTCTATGACGTTGTGCAGAATAAAGTTCCTCCTAATGATGTGTCTAATCCAGTTTGCTTTGCGTTGAGGACTCACATCCGAAATGGTTCTCTTATCATCCACACTTCTAAGGACTGCTTCATTGTTCACCCTCTTTCCACCTAATCTTCTCAAGTCTTCTCCAGCCCCACATTTCAAAGCTCTCCAAGTATTGCTTTTCCATATTCCTAAGAGTCCAAGTTTCTGTCCATAGAGTACGATGCTCCTAATGTTACATTTCATCAGCTTCTTCCTCAGTTCCAAACTCAATTTAGTGGTCAGCAGTAACCTCTTCTTGTTGAAATCTTCCTTGGCCAAGGTGATCCTCGACCTAATTTACTTAGTGCAGTAGGCATCCTTTATCAGAAAAAAAATATAAATTAGTGAAAAATCCACTTTAGGTACGTTTCTTCAAGTTTAATTAAACATGTATTAAGTTAATCATATTTCTACTAAGTATTTTGATTTTGTAGTTGCTCGCACAAGTTTTCAAGCACCCTATGATTTAAATCTCTCAATATACTTCAAGTATAAATTAAAATAAATAAACTTGAGGTGCGTAACCAGTGGTTGCCGTATAAGATACAGTGTCTACACATAAATATTCATTAAAATGTATATATTTGATTATTTACTTCAAAACCCTGGAAATATATTATCAATGTGAATATATATACAACCAAATAAAGATGTGAAACGTTATCTGAGTATTTTTTATTCGCCAAAGAAACAATTTTACCTAATAATGTTAATACGAAACAGCCAGCTAAACCAAACTCCAATAATTTATCATCAAATGTATATTTAAATTTATGACTAACATTTCTTCTTTGATTTATTTTTGGATTTGAAGTTGGAATTTTAGTTTAGATATTGATTTAGGAATAAATCTAGTATGTTATATTTATAATCGATTTTTTTTACGTGGCTTAAAATAGAATCTTTATATGTGTAAAATCATCATTGTATTGGTTTTAATAAGAATGCTAAGGTCCCTACAGAAATAAATAGTTGGTCTATAGCTAATAGCCTTCTTGAAAATATTAGGCATTTAAAACAATACTTTTCCAAATCATTTAAGTTGTTTTTGAGTTATAAGTGAACATACATAGAAATATAAACTCTCTTATATAGTAATATTTTGACCCGTTATTCGCACGGATAAATCACATCAAAATATATATATATATAATAAATTAGGTCTTCAACATCTGGCTGCCACCATTTTGATAGTTCCTCAGTGTATAATCCCGAGTTAACTATGTCAATCACGAACCAACAATGGGAATCATTAGATTAAATTAAATTAATCCCTGAAATGAAGTGAAATGAAGTAATATCTATTACTGGAAAACAAATGAAATATGGTTATCCAAAGAGGATCACATACGCTGTTATCTCTCCAGAATATGTTTATTTTTTTTTATGTTTCTCCTTTGTAAGCGCTAATTTATTCTTTTTTAATAGCTTTGTATTCGAAACTCTAAAAGATTCTCTTTAAGATAATCTTTAGGTTTTTATTATTTGATTTTTATTTTTATTCGTCTACCTATAAAATGTTAAAGTGTTCTACCCTATAAATAAGGTATATTAAATTATATTTTTATAAGATATTTAACCTACACTTTCTGAACCAACTGGTTATATCAGCACATGAGAATATTTATGAGTAGAGCCAAGATCCTACCAATTTTACCGGGAAGGGTATTATCACATATACTGCAGGTTTCTTTTACATGCCACAATCGACTTTAATTACTCTCTGAAGGAAGTTGTGCTACGGATTTATATCACTCAAGAAAAATCCATCGACCTCAGGTGGGTTTGAACCCAAGAATATCGGGTCCTGAGTTGAATATTTTACCTTAAAACAAGTGAGGTTGACTTTTTTTCTAAAAATTAAGGTATACTGATACTTACACTCCAGTCACTTTTTTAAATTCCAAACTTTACAGCTTTTATAGTCCTTTTACCCACTTGGCATAGTTTAATTTTCTTCCATGGCAAAATAAAAATATTATAATTCTTTTGGAAATATATTAAGCTACCTCCCCCCCCCTCCCCCATCCCACCGTATTCAGGATACACATCTCAATTTTAAAATCGCTAAGCTATCTTATATATTATTTCTAACATCCTTCAAAAATTTAATTTTTAATCACATAAAAAATAGAGTGTTTTATATTAGATGAAAATATGTTAAGATCTTCACTTTCCCTAGCCTAAATCTCGAAGTTATAAATGTTCAGATGTCATTCGTCTATCTACCAAGTTTCAATTTTATATCCCCACCACATTCCCCCTAAAATATTTTTAATACAAGCATTTGAAATTTTGTTGGGGGAGGACCTTATACAATTTTTCACTCCTTCAGTATGAATATAGGAGTTTTCAGACCTTTATGAGTGTTTGGGGGNAATTCTATTAAAGTTTAATAGTAATCACAAAATATTATTAAAACTCAATAGTAATTTCAAAAATACTATAAAAATCCAATAGTAATTTTTAAAATACTATTAAAATCCAATAGTAATTCTAAAATACTATTAAAATTCAATAGTAATTCTAAAATACTATTAAAATTCAATAGTATTCCAAAAATACTATTGGTTTTCAATAGTTAATTTTCATAAGGGTAATATTTCCACTTATCTGCTTATTTTAAATAATCCTTTTACATTATTGACAATTTAAATTTTATATCACAATTTAAATTTTATTTTTTGTTATACATCACCCCACACCCTTTATCCTAGCTTCTAAATCACATTTAAAATATTTAATATTTAAGTATTTTTATAGTTACTATCCATATTTAAATTTAATATCACATAGAGAAGTAGTTTTTTCCGCTAGTTTTGGTAAAACTACTTCCATTCTTCTAACTAATTTTTTTTTAATTCCCACATGAACATCTCTAAATTTAAGACAATATGTTTTTATCTGGAACTGTACTTGCATATCAAATTTAAATATTATATTGGACCTAAAAAATTCTTTAATATTTAACCCCCTTTTTTCTTATTTCCAAGACACCAATTTTGAACTTTTAAAGATTCACATCTTTATTGCTATATGGAGTGGTCTATTTAGCCCTACCTGTTTGTTGAATGTAAATTTTCTACCACACTGGATATTAATCGTTTCTATTAGTTTTGGAGGCCCCCTCCCCTTGTTCTTCCACTCCAGAAATTTCAAATTTTAAAATTTATTAGATTATTGAGTGTTATTTCTCTACCTATTGGTCAAATTTTAATGTTCTATTCATTTTTTAAGTTTTTTCCTAATTACATCCCCCCATTTCCCAGAGCCCCACACTTTCTTGTTATTCCTTACAGCCCAATCTCAGCCTTCTATATCATACAAAAGTGAGTTATCTTTTTATGGACACACACACACACACACACACACACTTACTTTATAGATGTACATATAGATAGGTAGATGCATACAGATTATTTAATTATACAGGCAAATTTTTTTCTACATCTAAAAATAATCCATTGGGATTAAGAGAGCACACCCTGTACTCCATATTCTGAAATTATTGTTACTAGAACCCAAGTTTTTAAAAATATTTTGATCATAGTTTAAAGATCAAGAGTGAAACATTAATGACTATAGATGAAGAATTAAAAATGTCGAAAAAGATAAACAATACAATTCCACAGCTTAGCACTCTTAAAATAACACTTTTTTTAAACAATTTCTAGCTCCTAATATCACTATTGACTATCGTCAAACTACCAGAACTGAGGGAATAAAACTATAGTGATAAGCTTTAAAGAACTACGCTGGCAAATACCTATATAATATCTTAACCAGATATTCGATCAAATACATACACAGAGTATACAGTCAGGAATGAACATCAGATCATCATGTTAAATGTGTAGGTCCATACACGCCTGGATGTGTTAGTATCGACTCAACCCTAATTGGGAACTGAAGTGTATTGTACCTCATAAGCCACACTTCCCATTGTGCTATAAGGGAACCGCACGCTTATCTATGTCAACACTAGACCGGCGAAACCACAAACCTCAAAGCTATCATTTGCGCGATAAATATTAATTGCCTCTGCCACCTAAAAGGCCTAAATTGTGGATGATAATGAGGAGGATGGTTGATAATAGGTGTGGAAACCATTTTTGAACCCACTATTTCCCACTCACCTTCTTGTCATTGTTAATTTAGAAATGCTAACGAGGTCAGAAGATAGTAGCGTGTGATAGGAGCAATTACCAAAACTCAAACTCTCGTTAAGGAGTAAAAAACTTTCTTCCAAGTAGATTAGAAAATATCTACACGCTATAGAAGTGTGCAATAGGTAGAGTATTTTCCAAATTTATATTTTATAATGCAATGGATGGATGGCTACACAGTATAAGAGTATCAGACGATATATACTAAATTATGGTGACTGGAAGTGCATGTTTCGATTCTTGGTCAGATCCACGTATAGTGACTCTACACATAAGATTTACCTCTGTATGATTTTTTTATCATCATATCTCCATGTTTATGTAATTGCTTGCCCTCAAACTGCTTTGCTTCTCACAAGTCCAGAGATCAATACATCAAATGGTATTAACTAAATAAAAGTAGATTATTTCATGAACCAATGAAAGATATTATTACTCTTTTCTTAGAACATTATAAATCACTAAATAAAATTTGTTGGATAATTTATAATAAAAGTTAAATATTTAGGTTTTTTCACAATTTATAAAAATAATAGTTATCAAGGTTGAATAGAAAATTTAAACAAAATAAAAGTATTACTTTAGCAAAATATGTATATTTTTAAATCAACTCATTATATTACCAGTTCAATCAATATTAATATACTATAATCAATCTAATGGGATAGGGATGAGTAGGGAATTATTTTCGAGGTAATAAATATCCGTGGTTGTTTGGAAGGAAGGTGGAAAACCAATTTAGAAAAATCACCCTCAGTAGATCCAACCGGGATCACATCAATCTTCCCATCTTCATCAGGCCAGTTTAACACAAGATTGAAGCCTTAGACCATACTGTCACTGGGGCCAGTTTTTATATCTATATTTCTTCATATGTATCTTCTGATTTCAGTTTTGAGAATATATTTTGTAGTTAAAAAATTAAATATTTAATCCGTATCATCACATTTTATTCAATATTATAGTTAATAATAATGGCAGGCTAGCTTTGTGGCTAAGGGTTATGGGAGAACATCTAAAACTTTAAAGTTTTTTGACTCAGTTCTAGATTTATAACTTTAAATTACTTCTATATAATTTAATTTATGCGTCGTTGTCCTTAATATTTTGTTTTATTTGTACGTTCACATTAGGGTTATTAACGACTTAATATAAGGTATTAAGATCAAAAGGGTGGCCTTATGAAACGTTCACACTTATTAATGTGGATATCGAATATGAACATCACCAAACAATCAGTTCTATATCAATTTTAAAAATCCACTCCCCATGCACCCACCCGATATTTGAACCTCGTCACCAGCATACAGGCCATGACGAGAATGACACCATAAATTACCGTAATCGATAATATTACTGTATTTTTTTTTGTGCACCACATTTTACTACACGTACAAGATACACACATATTCACACTATATAGTAGGGATAAGTAAACTAGAATATATAGTATTATTATTATTATTATTATTATTATTATTATTATTATTATTATTAGCACCGCGTCTTACTACCCGTTCGGGTTATACGCACTTACGCTAATGTGTAATGGTAGGGTGATTGTGAGATGAAATGAAGGACCTACAGTTTAACGTGGAATCCGAACCACGGTGGAGACCTGGCATTCCTCATATTCACAAGATGTATTGTCAGAGGTGAAGGAAGGGTTTGGTAATCAGATAAATCTTTGCTGGGACCGAAATATATAGTAAATGCACCCGCATTTACATTAAGGGAAAGGGGAAAACACTATAAGAAAACCCCTTTTATTGCATCCTACTGGGATTCTATCACCATCCTTCCAATCAAATGCAATCAATATATTGCGAGAGTCTCACCTTAGACCATGCAACCTCCGATGGGGTTATTATTATTATTATAAAAGCTAATAAATTGACACATCAGTCTTTGTAGGCGTGTTGTAGAAGATCCTTCTAATGGCAGATAAATGGAAACACTAATATCAAACTGGGATGGAGATGAACTATACATCTTGTACGAGTGCGTCGAGGGCGTTTTCCCTCCTTTCTTTGGTTGTCTTCATTTTATTTTTGTTAGAATGTCACGAGAACAATCAGATGACGAACTGTTGGGATTTGTCACACGCAGCAGAGCACTTTGTGGGGAATCATAAAAAAGAAGAAAAAAAAAAGAAAAGACGTACGGTGTGAAACATAATTCTTTTCCTCTCTAGCCTTCCAATGTTTTTACTTGGCCCTTTTTCTCTTGTCATGCCTTTCCCAACCTTATCTCCCCCCCTGCAAAAGCCAATATTCGTTAGTTTCGAAACAGACGCTTGGGTTTAAAGTTTTACCCCTCCGAGTGTTTTTTTAAAATAAAATAAAAGTGAAAGAAAGGGAGTGGGCTTGGACCTTTCCTCTTGGATGTATGTAGTTGGTTTTAATTATATTTTAGTTGGTGTTAATGGGGGTTCAACGTAAAAGCTTCAGCTTACCCAAGCACAAACTTTAAATTGGAGTTGGTGTGACTCCACGCTTTGAAATGACAAACACTTAGGTATCTCAGCTCATTTCTTTTCTGGGTCTTTTTAAATGTTGAATTTTCTATAGTTAACTTGGCTATTAAGTATAAAATGGGACTGAAGGCGACGCGAGAGGTTGTTAGTGTTTATGCATTTTTTAATTATTTTTTGTCAAAATAGATCAAATATGTCTCCAGTAGAAACAAAGAGTTTAATTTTCTTCCCAAGGTGATATTAACAGGTTTTAGAATATCTGTAACCCTTGTCTTGGAATTTAATGACAACTTTTTCACTTCGCTTAAAAACTTTCTCATTTAATTCCTCTGTACTAATAACATATATTCAACGAATGTTGATATCACCATGTTTATAAAATTAAACTCTATGTTTCCATCCAAGAAATATTCGGTTTTTGGGCCAAAAGAATGTTTGGTTATAAAAACAGAAAAATCACTTACCTTTTCTCGCGTCCCCTACACGTCCACATTAAGGGGTCCACCTACTAAACAAGTGAGAATATTTGCGTCTGTTGAAAAATCCTTCATTAGAAAATTATGGGTAATTTGTCAATATAAAATATGGTTCACATCAAAATGGAAGTGAAATAAATCAACATATCTCTCGAATTAAAAACTTTTTATTTTATGTATTATAATTTGAAATTTCACTTCTTAAATTAAGTAATGGCTTATATATAGATAACCTTAAATAAAGAAAGTAATTTTTTAACAAGATTACAAAAGGAAATATCCAAGATAATTGATAATTTTATTTAGTAATGCTTCTAAACTTTAAATTTTACAATAAATATACAGTGTTAAAATATTTCCCATCATACAGGCAATCAAAATAGTCAAAGACTAATCTTAAAAAATCATAATAACAAGAGGATAAGGAATATGAGACAACATCTTACTACAGTGCAGTTTAATTGGATAAAATTCAAAATTCAGTATTCCTGGCTCAAAGTTATCTAATAGACGTTCACACTGTGAACGTATCTGAGTATTTTAATTAAAATTATTTAAACTGGCATTTCACACTAAGTTATGTATTCTCTTTGGTATTATAAACATAGACCTTTAGCTAAAAATAAATCATAAGCTTTATTGGCATAGCTATGTTGTCCAACTTTAGATTTTTTAAATGAATATTTAGTAAAGCTATTTTTAAAAGGAGTTAAAACGCTACCAGTCATTTAGATTTGGGTTTAACAACATTAGAAGTTTACAAAAGTCGTTTGTCTCTCCAGCCCCTGGTTCAAGATAAGCTAAGTTCCTTAACCCCTATAATCGAGAGGAAATATGTACTAAGAGCCGAGGTAACTTATTGGTATGAAAGAAAAACAAAATAAAGAAAAAAAAATTAAAAGTAATCTACACTTATGTTAAGATTAAAGTAAAAAACTTAATCAACTAATTAATAACGCTACTTATGACATATTTCTTTTTTTTTAATATAATTAATTCTATGTTTGAAAGGGAAATGTCAAAACAAGTGTGTTTTGTTATTTAGGCGAAAGTTTTTACTTTGCAATATTTTTCTTCTTTACATCAAAACAAACACACCAAAAAATGTGTAAAGGGGTTCCAAGAGGAGTACTTAATAAAACTCTGACAACTCAAGGGAGGTGGGCAGGGAATGATGAGGGAGGAATAATTAGGACCTCTACTCAAATAACATGACTGGATCTTTCTAAGAGACGCAGCAACATGGCAACGTTTTATTTTCTAGTTAGTGAACAAATAAAATGGAATAGTAAATTTGTTACAACGAAAGACAATGGTAAATATAAATATAAATAAAATATCAATCAACTAATTTTTAACTTACAAATTAAACAAGAAAATACAAAGATAAAAACACAGTTTGTTATGACAGATATTGAGTATTTTATATTTAGTAATTTTTATGATAAAATTAAATTTACAAATAACTCATTTATCTATTACCATGATTTTACTTTAAAAAAGTATAAAAGTTTGTATTATGTGATGGTCAATAATGGCCTTTATAAATTTAGTCAAATTTATTTGAGGAAAAATTATTTGTTTAACATATTTACTTACAATTAGCAGTTTTAAAATATATTGAATTATGCTTTTTTATTGATAAAAAGGAAGGGATTGTTATGTGTTGGTTTTACATTTTTGCAAATTTGGGAGCGATAAATTTTGCTTTGGAATTGAAATTAATATATTTAAGTGAGGGATGCTTAATTCCGTAATATTAATGTTAATACAGTTGAAAAATACTTTTGAAATTAATTCCAAATTTGGACATTCCTCTAATATACTTCAAGATATTAGTTCGATTTAAAAAATATAAAAAATTAAATAATACAATCACTTTTATATTTTTTAAGAGCGCTATTTTAAATTAATCAAAATTTTTTAGATTTAACTCAATAAATTAATTTATTACGTACCATATTTGTGAAAGTTTATCCTGATATTGCATTTCTCATATTTCATATAAAAAACTAAGCCATGACAACAGTATTTTTCCGTGTATTGAGCCATCAAAATATAAATAATTAATATATAGTTAAAATTATAAATATTTAGTTTTAAAAATATCTGCAATTATGAGGTAATCCATCACATTTAACACATATCATATTTCTAATTCCTGTTGAAATTGGAAATTTCCAAATTTCAATATAGAGCTATATTGCTGAAGTACTAATATGGGTCAACTTTGTTCAATACACTTCTTATTCCGTTTAACAATTTAGTCCTTCAGATAGCACCAAGCCTTAGAGAGTCAGACTCTTGCAAACAACCATCATATTCTATAGAGTACTTATAAATATGAAATTGACTGTCATGCTCATTGTTAGCGAGAGGTGCTCTTCTTTTCTCAATGTTTCTTTGGCAGTGTATATTATTACATGTGTGGTCTTTGGTAGAGTGTTTCTGCAACAATTTATATTATTTACTTTAACAAAATTTACTAGCTTTGGATAGTGTGTCTATTTTAAAACGATAGAAAGTTTGTGCAGTGCACCGTACTATTTTTTTAATGCAGCCACTTTTTTTTCACTGTGGCCCTTAGTATTAAATGAATTCGATGCACCTGCGCTATAATTCTACCTTCTCCAGGATATGTAATAATTCATAGATACAAACCACAATAAACAAAACTTTTATTTTCCATGTTTTGGTTAATGGAACATTTTCCCAGGTGGCGACACCAGACAGATTTCCATCCTAATCAACTGACAGCCGTCACAGTACACAGTGACAGATTTATTCGATTTCCATACATTTTCTCTCAGTTAAATACCCTTTGGGCGTAGGATTCCCTAATTACTAGGGTGCACTCAATCAGCTTTAACGAGAGCATTTGTACTAGAATTTTGGAGGAGAAAATATTTTTCTAAGACAATGTACGGTACAACAAACATGTTTTCATTTATATGAACATTACTTTTTTACATTCATTACTGTTTCCGCCCTGTCACATGGCTGAGGTTTTTTCAAGTAATATATTTTCCACAAACGGCTGGCTAGGTCTCTCTAAGATTCATAAGCCCTTATATTCTAATTTAATATTAGGACAGGTACAACATCCAGTACCCCAGCCGTTAATTCATCAAACTTCACCAATATAATTTTATCGACCATGAACATGAGTTTCTTTATTAAATTGAGGTATGCAATTATCCTTAAAGGTAGTGGACCTACCTTGATGGATTTATATAATCCTATAAGTTACACCATAGTGGGAACACACAAGGTAAGCTTTCTACCTCTCAGAGTAAACTAAGGGAACATTTGAAACACTTATATGGCTGAATTGTGTGGGTACGGGCCACGAGAATATATATCCTGGTAAATGTGAAGGGAAGTATCACGACACTGAATACTAAAACTACTAAATTATTAATTAGCCTATTTTTAGGGAAACGCTCCATTAATTAATAGTTAACGTCACTTTCAAATTTTAGAATTAAAAATCCAGTAAGAAAAGTAATGTTATTGGAATGTTTCTTGGCACCAATTATGACTTGGGAAGATTATATCCAGGTTTGTCTTATATCCATAGTTTATTATATCACTAATTATTATATCCACTAACCTAGCTTTAGAGTATACTATTATGATAGTGAAGGAAAGTAAGGTTGTGTTTTACACTAAACGATACAATGAAGCTATCAGAATACACAAATGATTTAGCTTTGTTGGACAATAGTAAAGAAGCTGTTGCAAGAAATGCAGATATTTTATTAGAAGATAGTAAGGAAGTAGAACTCGATATGAATTCTGAAAATACAAAGTATATTATCAGATAGAGAACAATAATTTGGGTTGATAATTTAGAGATTACTGTGACCAGCACATCATTTGACAGGGTTAATGAGTTTAAATATTAAGGAAAATTTAAACTAGCAATAACGACATTATAGTGAAAATAAGGAAAAGAATATTCAGAAAATGCATGCTATTATTCGGTCAATAAACTTTTCTCATCTCGCCTGCTAACCAAGTTTATAAAACTAAGAATATACCAATTATTTCTCTACCAGTTGTTCTCTATGGGAGTAAAACCTGGTATCTTACCTTAAATGAAGAAAACAAATTTAGAGTGTTCGAAAACAAGGTGGTTAGGAAAATATTTGGTCAAAAATGGATGTGGTTATTGGAGAGTGGACATTGTTAGGATAAACCAGTCTCATAGATTATTGTGGGCAAGACATGCAATGTGAATGGTAGATTCCAGAACCTTATTCAGGGTAGTGACAGAAAAACCCAATGGGAAGAAAACTTAGACGCATAATGTATTTGAAAGATATAGAGTGTAATGAGATGGACTGGATATGGCTAGCTCAAAATAGGGTTAGGGAGCGTACTTTTGTAAATGCAGCAGTTAAATTCCGATTTATTAATGCCATAGATTAATTAAGTAAGTAATTATTAGGAAGCAGAGTCTGTTAGGAGTGATTGAGATAATCAGCAACTCATAGTTTTCAGAAATACGAGTACAGCTATATTATTTGCCACTGAGCTATTCAGGTTCAGTTTTTATCAAGAGATCACTAATAATTACTAGACAGAGTCTGTAAGAGACATGTTAGATACTCAGGGCTATCATAAACAACCACGGTGAGGTTCAGCTGCATATTTTCATAAGTTTTAATTGTACACAGGTCAAATACCATTCCTATTGCGTGAACTAAATGTGTTGATCTAAATAGTTTTACTACTCTTCCTTTCTGGGTACACTAATTTTAAATGCTACCTTTACCATTACTACCCCTTTGTGGAACACTATTGCAATAAAATATACTGCCGATGAAAGGGAGATTGAAGTTAGAATCCCAGTCGGTTGTACTGATTGTTTTCCGTAAGGGTTTTCCACTCTCCATCCATGATAATTCGGATACATTTCCTCTGCCCATTAGAGTAATTAGTACTTATACGTATACGGTACAATCCAAACGGGTAGTTAGAGGTGGTGCTAAAAAAAGGTAAAGGAACAGGTTTGGTTTTAATTAAATTAACTTAAAGTATATCACTTACATGTTTGCTTAGACCACTTGCTCACCATCGTTTTGAATTAATATAACCTTCCATTTATCGGGAAAGGTAACAGTCTCACCTTGAAGGTTTACACTATGAAGTGGCTTGAATAAAAGCGTCATATTGCAATCGGTCAAGGTAAGACTTAAACCATCTACTGTAATTATAGTGCTACTTTTGTGTGGTTATAGAATCTAAACTAAGATGGTTATGTCTAAACATAGAATGAGATTGTATCAAATTAATTACTTTTGTTTGTCCCAAAATATTTATCTATTTCTATATTAATTATAAAAATATTTTTAAAATTATAAGATCTATTCAGATAAAAGTTTGCTCTAAGTTATTAAAGTGTTTAATGAAATTATTCTCCAAAAACTGTTTTATACCTTTACTAACTATCTTTGATTAGCTTATAAACCATAGTAAGAGTAAGATCTAGAGAATTTTAACTTGAAACAAATTTGATCAAATAGAACGTTTAGTTAACACATTAGGAGAGGCATGGTATAGTTTTGTTTTTAATTTTATATTTAAAAACTTTTACTTGATTTATTAAAATATAGTATTGAATCAAGTAATACGGGTATTTTATTTTAATATACAACACAGTAATATCGTTATATTATTATTTTTGTTTTGATTCCCCTCTAAAATATTATTTTGAAATTAGGTTAAAACTTATTAGAATTTAAAGAATAATTCACACTCTGGTTGGACTTTACAAACACTCAAAATAAAAAATATAATGTATGTTATTAAAAACTCCACATATTGAAGAGTTAAAGCATTGAAAAAATAACGTTGAAAATGTTTGAGTATCTCTGATGAGGAGGAATGGCTCTTTTTCGAGTTTGCCAATAATAATCTAGAATCTACCGTTTGGGCTTATTTTCATTATATAGATATTTATGTGTGTTTCCACAAAGGAGGATGTAAGCTTGGAAAAAAAAATAAACAAATACATTTTGTATTTTTATATAGAAACCAAAGAAGGTTTTCATTTCGTCTAAAACTTTTCTTGCAGACTTAATGGCTGGGGGGGCTGGGTTTTTGTTTGTTCTAGATTTAAGTTAGTTTATAAAACGTGCTGATATAATCAGTCGGTTCAGAAAATGAACGTTGTCCGTATCTGAAGAATAAATGGTTTACTTGCATACCCTTGGGCTTAGGAAAGTAAGTTATTTGTTAGATTATTTTTAGAAGTAAATACCAATTTTGTTGTTATTTTTGAATTGAGATAACGGAATCAAAGTGAAGCAGAGATTATGTAACCATTCTTTAAATCTTTATATTTCCTGTCATTCTTAATTTCAGTAAGAAAAAGTGTACATATTTCATTAATAACTGTATCTTTATTTATCAGATTTAATGGGTGTTATTTGCAAATAATCTATTGTTACTTCTACATATTGTTACTTCCAAAATTTATGTTAGGCTTTATTCTATGCCACAATTATTGTGTTACTTCTACAATTTGTAACTTCCTAGAATCTACTTCAAGCTTTTTTATACACAAAGAATAAATCTTCTTTGATGTGGTCTCATTGACGCCTTGTTGTGGTGTACTTCTGTAAATCGCTAATGTCAAAATTATTCGTACGAGTATATTGATTCACTATCCTTCTTGCTTGTTAGTTTTTATAGTAGTCTTTTTGATTTCATAACGTATTTTATCCAATATATAATACTCTTATTATTTATTCTTAAAACGTGTTTAACAGTTATTTAATTTTTAATATTTTTTGTACATAAAATACCAGATTTTTTTTTAACCAATACAGTCAACAGTATACAAGTGATATCATTTTAAATCTTAAGTAATTTAAAATAAATATTTAGCTTTCACACCCCACGTATTTACCCCCCAAACCCACACGTCTCCATATTTTAAATAAACATTTATTCCAACGAACACTTCTGTTAGGTGTTTAATAGCTGTCAATAGTAATTGTTTAAATAAAAATAAAAACCATTATATATATTTTTAATGAATATAACTGAAAACAAAATGATTATATATTTTTGAGCAAAAAGGTTATCAATTATACGTATTAATACCATTTGTTTTTTAGTCAATAATAATCGATATAAATGAATTATTATTTATTGTTAATGTCACTTTCAGAATGTATAGTAAATTATAAAAGTTGTGAAAAAATATATTTGGCATTGCATTAAAATATTAATTGGTATTGTTTTATTAATGTAGAAATAATTAAGTCAGTAAAAAAAGGAGAATTGCTCGGACACCAATAATAAACGCTTATTTAGGGGGTGCGAAAAGTATAATATTTTATTTTCAAAATCTGTTAACTAAGCCAAAAATTACAAGGATAACAAACATTCACACTGAAAATCCTATAACGTTAAAGTTTTCTTGGGATTTTTTTGATTTTTTAAAACATTACATATTATGGTCCGAATCATGAATATGTTGTGATGTAATTTGCCACCCTACCTCGTATTTACCTATTTTTTTCTACTTTTGTGAACAATTTCTAATTTATTTTCCCATTTAATTTCGCGTGAAATCTTCGAAGCTCGCCAGCTGGTTCCCAGCCTGACTAATGGCAATGTTTACATATATTAAATTAAGTAAAAGGACGGAGGGAACAACGTAAAACATTGTTTTAAATAATTTAAATAAGGAATTTTGATGGAAGAACACTTACCTTTTATTAAGCATATTAATTTTCCTTTTAAGAAGTGTGATTGACTGTGTTTATTTTGAAGGGCAGCCATATTTGTTTTAACGCATGGGCAGTGCTATCAAACGAGTGAGTAGTGAACCTCGTGTTTTGGAAGGGAAGAAGGAAGGAAGAAAAAAACGAGCGCGATTTTTTAATTTTGACAGAAGGAAATAGACATTTAATTCATTATAAAAAACATTATTCAAATTCAATTGGCTATATTTAAATACTTATATTAAACCTACATTTCATTTTTATTCTCTCCCTAGTCTATAGCCAACAATTCATTTTCGTTTTTATTTATATATAGTTTGTTTTCTCTTTGGACTTGGAATCGAACATTTTTAAATTTTGAAGAAGATTGGAAGGTTTTTAAAAGAGTAAAGTAGGGGAGAGTTCTTCCTGGTTGGTGGTCCAAGATGGAGCCAAATGGATGTGGGCTCCCAATTTAAATTATTTTATAT
>CABFOW010000082.1:161055-178451 GCA_902141385.1 Timema californicum | reverse complement strand
TTCCTTTGGTTTCAACAATACTGTGCTATACCTTGTAAATTTAGAATTATAATTAACCGGAATTCCATAGGTAGGATTTGGATGTGGACAAAAGGGAAACAACAATAAATTCACAAAAGTGCCAACAATGGTTATTTCATACATTCATTTTTATTTGTAGCCTAAATTATATTTTTCTTCAACAATCAATTTTTTTTATCTATATTGGTCATGGTTTTTTAAGCTTTAAGTTCACCCAGAGGTCCCGAGGTTGAGAGTCGTCGTGCCACTGAGTGGATAGCCGAGGTAAAGTTTTTTTATGACTATTATTTCTCCCCTAGATCCTAGGGGTGGCGCCCAACTAAAACACAAGTATATAGGTAAAGAGAATACACAGATATCTCTTACACTGTTTGAATGTACCAGGGTTTAAAAGATTTATATGTTCCCGGTCAAAGATTATTATTATTTTATTATTAGCATACTGTAATTTTTTTTATTACAATGTTTGTGTGTGTTTGTGTGCACACAGGAGCGAGTATACTTGTGTTTGTAGCGCTTTTATTTATTAGTTGGTAAAACACAGTTCAATCCCCTACTTAATGTAATAGTATGTGGTTAGAAAGGACCCTTATAATTAATGCTCTTGCATTAGCATCTAAAAGGAATGGTAAATAAACGGTGGTATATTGTATGTGGAAACATTCCCTATAACCCTACTACATCGGACAGAGTTACTAACCTCTTACCGCCCATTACTGCCACTAAAGTATTGTTGTGAGACTAATGTCCAAGCTCTCATTTGAACACTAGTGAGTGTTTGTGTCAAAGCTATTTCAAAATTTTAATGAAAAAATATCTATATAATGAACACACTTTTCATCATAGAGAGGTATAGTTTAGAAATATATTTATATTGATCTTCATTCTGCTTACTCAAGCTAAATGTATACATTTTGATAAGATTGCATTAAAACATGGCTCCTAATAGTGTAAAATAAAAACAACCAAAAATATTATCGAGCTCACTTTTTTGTTTGAAACTGTAACTCTGAATTCCCCAAACAATCAGCTAGCTGATGAGCTGTTTCCTCCTATATTCCCTGTGAAATCATATGTAACTCTCTCTATAAAAACACGTTCTATGATGGATGTGTTAGTCCATGGAGAGCAGTACAGCTAAAATTCTCTTCAGAAATATATAAAAGGTTATTTTTGGTCTAAATTTTATACGAGGACTTACAATAAGGTCTTATGTTGAAATCTATAATTTAATTTATGAACCATTATTTAAAGAATTTAATCACAAAATGATTCAATTGATTTATTTTGACTGGGTATTATATTGTTCCTTAACATATTGATTGTTTTGCATAAAACAGTCCAAAAATACGTGCTATCAAATAAGAGTGCTAACAGGTATATATCATATTGACAAACATATAATAATGGATAATTCAGCAACATAATGATTGCATTAAGCCCATCATGCACCAAACAAAAAACCTATAGTTTAAAAATATATATTTGAACTAGAAAAGACTTAGGGTTGTAAAAAATAGCATTACTTAAAATTTGAATAATTGAACTGAATGTTTGAATATATTTACTTTTTATTGATCCCTTGGAGAGATAAATATTATGATCATCAAAAAAATTGAACTATATATTTTGTTAAATGTTGACGTTTCATGTCCTCAAGAACAAAAAAAGTGTTTTTTGTGACACCTTGTTTCTGCCTGCATCTCAGCCTAAAGCAGAAACTATGTTACCGATCTGGCCAAAGTTTTGTGTTTAGTGTTTTCATAAGGTCCCTTCAAGGAAATTTTGGAATTATATGTCCAACCTAAATATTAATAGCTGACTATTATTAGAACCGCGTCTTACTACCCGTTCGAGTTCTACGCACTTACGCTAGTGTGTAATGATAGGGTGGTTGTGAGATGAAATGGAGGACTTAGAGTTTAACGTGGGATCTAAACCATGGTGGAGGCCTGGCATTCCCCACATTCACAAGTTGTGGTTAATACACGTCTTGTCGGAGGTGAAGGAAGGATTTGGTAATCAGATAAATCTGTGGCTGGACCGAAGATTGAACCGCGGACTCCCATCACATAAGTCCGACACCTTACCCTTAGACCACCGGGTCACCAAGAGCTATTTACTGAACGGCAAAAAGACACACATAATGGATTTTATCTAAATTCGTTATAACGATTTTAATTAAAACTCGTTCTAGACATTGTTTAACATGACAAACAAAATAGAAACTATCTTTTATTCCATTAAAATTACTTTGATTATACTAATCTTTACATAAGCGGAAATAACCTAGTTTTATTACTTAATCGAAACTATTTGAGCAACGAAATAACTTAACACTCTAAGTTGTAGTAGCCTACTAATCAATACAAATAATAAAACTGTAAGTATATCCGTACATTAAATTAAATTCTATTTGCTTGTTTCCACAAAAACTCAAAAAGTACTGATCGGTCATGATGGAACTTCTTCTGTTTTGGTCCGTATCTTTAATAATAAAGGTTAAGCAGTATTCCAACCTAATATCTCATTAGTGATCGAGGCAATATTGTAAAAACTGACAGTTAGTGTGATTAAATCTACGTTTAAATTCGTAATAATTTAAATATATAATCTGTTAATGTATAAATCTTATTTGTAAATATCCTTGGCAAAGAAAGAGTTGTGTATATCAACAAACTTGAATGTATGACTAATTTTTTTCTTTCTTACTTGATTACCAAATCAACTGAATTCCAAAGAGTAACTATAGAAAATAGAAACTATATTTTGTGTTGGTTGTTTTATATTAACAATAATAGGAAAACTTTGATTATTTAACAAATAACTATTACATATAGGTAATGCTAAACATCTTTATGTGATTTCATATTACATTTACATCAGTAAATACTCAGACAGATAGATTAATTTTACCAGTAATATACAGTTGGTTAAGGTGTTAACCTCGCAATAGGCTAGACTGCCGAAGACAGGGAGATTGGGGTTGTATACTGGTTGGGTGTACTGAGTGGTTTTTTTTAGATGTTTTCCACTCTACCCCTACTCATATTTGGGTGGACTTTCTCTGAATTAAACCTTCATCATCCCTAAAACATTATTACAACTAGTACATAAACGTAAATCCTGAACGGGCACTGGTAGCACTTTTCAATTCTAATTAGTGACCCTAATGTGTTCACCTTGGGTGTTTATTTAAGGCAAATATTTCGAGCTTAATGCCTCAGACCACGTGTCAACTGGGAAGTGTGGTTTACATGGTGGTCTAGGGGTGAGGTGTCAGTCTTCTGTGCTGGGGGTCCAGGGTTCAATCCTCAGTCCCAGCACAGATTTATCTGGTTGCCAAATCCTTCCTTTACCTCTGACAAGACGTGTATGAATCACAACTTGTGAATGTGGGGAATGCCAGGCCTCCACCGTGGTTAGGATCTCCACGTTAAACTGTAGGTCCTCCATTTCATCTCACAATCACCCTACCATTACACATTAGTGTAAGTGCGTATAGCCCAAACGAGTAGTAATACGTGGTGCTAATAATAATAATAATAATAATAATAATAATAACTGGGAAGTTCACCTTTAAACTCAATCATACATTTCATTTTAAGCTTTAATAAATAGTTAGGGAAATACTTAGTGTGTACACCTCAGCCATTATTTTTTAAATCCTTAATGAGTCTAGAGCATTAGACATTGTGACTACATATTTGGGTAACTTAAGAAAAATAAAACACATAAAGCTAAATATTGGCACTACTTTATTTGGGGAACATTAGTTTTTGTTACTGCAAATATTGTGAGTATGAATTATTAAGCTGCTTGATTGCTAGGTGATGTCAAATAAAGGACCATGAAAATATAAAGCTTCGTATGGTTTTTATTTATAGAAATTAGCGTATGTAAACAACCGAACATAGGTTTTTATTTTACCTTATTCTACTAGTTTTATAAAAATGGAATATTTGACTTTAGTTTGTTTGCTGTTCAATAACGCTAAAACCTCATTATAAATTTATATTGCTAAACTTTAGCTTGGATTTAGTTTGGACCTCCGATTAACATAGCCTATAGGCTAATTACAAATACTGTAATGTGTTCAATGGATTGCTTTCATTGGTGAACTCAGTTTATGGGCTGATTAATGTTTCGTTTCAAAGATTGTTTTCAAAACTAATTGGTTGACATATTTGTTTATGGATTGTAAATTATATAAAAAGTGTAGCCGGATGTTGAATATCATAGTTTGATATAGTTTTGATGTCTTTCTGTCCACATAAACTATTATAACACCTATAAACCTCCTATAAATCTAAAATTTGCCATGCTGATAGGTTTTAAAATAATGTTCTCTAAATAAGTGCCAAAATCGAAAATTTAATATGGCAGATTCAAAATAGTTGATCGAATTAGGCCAAAAACTTTTCAAATGAATAATTCCTTTTCTGTACCATAAACTGTTACAGTTTTATGTAACTTCTACTTGTTTTATTTCTTTAAAAACAGATTATTTATACGGTTACTCATGTTTATTTTTCAACTAGTACCAATAATAGAGAGTAGGCCTACAATTATGTTGTATACAAAAGTTATAACTTAAAACCAAATTTCAGGATTTACCTTTTAGAATACAATTTAAATTAATAAAGGATTAATATATATTTATATATAATTTAATATTTGACTTATTTTCCATGTGATTAATTTTATATACTATTAAAGAACAAAGATTCTTTATATATTGCACATGTGATCAAAGGGTACACCAGCTAGTTATTTTTGCATATTCGAATTTTTTAGATGTTTTCCTTTTCTTCTGGGTAGTATAAACTAAAAGAACACCAAAGAATCAATTTTAAGAACGTTGATACTTCCATCCATTTGTTTGTTTACAGTAAACTAAAAATTACTCATCGGACCGAGACTATTTAACTCCTTATTTTTCAGAGAACCATGTTCAGATATATATCATCACTAGCTCATTAGCGAGCCAAGAAGTGTCAATAAAGAATCGGTCGTAAACAGTGAACATTGGTCACAGCTAATGTTGTGGATATATAAGATGTAACGTGATATGAGTATGAGTGTGTAGGGGCGAATCTGTGTTTCTTCTTTAATCCTCACATGCACATAAACATTACTCTTAAAGTTTTATTAATATCGAGCATTAGAAGTTGTTGAATGTGTCGATGTATTGTTTGATGCGAGCAAAGCCGTGGGCAAATGCTAGTAGAAAATAGATGATTGAGTTATTTTAGATATATTGTTATAAAATTAATAGTTTCTGAATCATTGACAAATTTATTTTTAAATTCAGGTCTAGGAAATCGATGATTATTTTGTAGTGAACAAAGATGTTTATCTGATTTTTTATTAATATGTTTCTGTAACGGTGAATATCATTTCATGTATGCTCTTTGGAGGAATTTCGTGTTCTTTTTGTCATTAAGTAGCTTCGTCCAGAGTGTATATTATTTTGTTTCCCAAATCTTAAACTTTTTTAGTTCAGTTTAGTTTTATTGATTGCAATACTAAATACATACATTTTCATAGACAAAAGAATAACACAAATACACACTATAAAAACTATATGTGGTGCACCGTATCATTTACTATATGTTGACTCGAGAAGTCGAAGTTAGTGAGGATATTACCTGAGAGAAAAACAACACCTAACACTTCATTGGGAAATCAACTTGTTGGAGTATGGAACATTTCAAATATTTAGGAAGTTTAATTGCGACAGGCTCACCGTGTACAGTACATGCGAGATAAAGTCAAAAACAGCAAATACCAACAAAAAGAGTATGCTACTAAATAAAAAACTGAACTTGAAGGGAGATAGAAATAGGTGAAGGGCTAGGTATGGAACATCGCTTTGTATGGGGCTGAAACATGGACCATGAGAAAAGAGGAGAAGATATGTATGGACAGCTTTAATAGTGTTTCTGGAGGAGAGTAAAAAGTCTAAAGTTGACGGATCGGGTAGCTAGTGAAGAAGTTCTAGTAAGAGTTAATGAAAAGCGAACCACTATGTTTTTTGATTCTACTAAGAATGTTTAAATGATGGGTAACCTTCTGAAAAGAAATGGTTTATTGAGTGATGTCGTAGAAGACAAAGTAAAAGGAAGAAGTGGACCATAAAGACAACCAATGCAATTGATTAATGACCTCCAACAAGAAAAGTAGAGGAAGTTTCAGGATAAAAAAAACATGCTGTTAAACTCAATTCGGACAATGGAATGCACCGTTCGAAATCCTGATTTTCTGATAAATAAAATTCGATGATTAGAAAAAAATATTTATGGATCTGACCGGTATTCAAATATGACCCTTTGAGGGTCTTCAGTTTTTAATAGCTCTCTGTTAGAAAAACGTTAGTCTCTTTGAGATAAATTTGTATATTAAGTAAGTTTGATACTAATACTGAGTATCAGTACTGAAACTGTCTCGTTTGAGGAGGGTGCGTTGAAATAATGCGTGATATACTCCACTGAAATAGCTTTCTTTAATAAACTAATTATAATAGTTAATTATGGAATTATGTCTATTTTGAACTTAATTAATCGAATTTGATAATTCTAGTAGCTTTAATTTAAAGCAGATTTTTAGACTTTCGTTAAAGTTCTTATGGAATAAAATAAATTAGGCAGTCTAACTAATTTTGCTGTACCCTTCGTGTATCCTATAGGGTAGCAAACTTACATTTCAAGGCTCTACTGTAGAATAGCTTATGCCTAATAGGATAAGCTGTCAATAAAGGCCAGAAGGCTACCTTTCAGGATAAACAGAAGGTATTTACTCTATGCCTTAGGAACTTAAAAGTTAATTGCCACACTTATAAATATACGCCACTTATCCCTATTTTTATCTTGTTCTATCCAGTTCCCCTTTACACCTTATCTCTTCCAGATACCGGATAGGTTTAGTAGTTATACAATTATAGATTATTATAGATAGGTTGGCTGGAATTTGTACAGCATATAAGGAACAAGGAACAGGGGAATTAAAGAACAGATAAGAATATAATTCAATTTATTCAATTTATGTTCAATCTTATATTCTTACTTCACTTCACATTATTTTTCTAATTTATGAACATTTATTTATTATAACCTAAATTAAAGGTCTTTTTGCTGTCATAACTCACACTTGACTTAAACTCATAATTTTATATTATTTGTATTTTAATATGTTATCTATATATGTGACGTATATTCTATTATGTTCTTAAATTTTTTGATATTATGATGTAACTCTAGTGAAGTTCTCAAAATTGTCAATTCATTCCAAATTTATGTTACTTATTCTGGTGTGTTTTATATCTTATGTACTAGTTGATCTTTGGACTTTATATTAAACTACAATTTACAAATTCTTTTTCCACATTGAATTCTATTATCACATTTAAGAAGTTGTTTCCTTACTACTTTTCATTATGTTTAAAAAATTGATAATAATAATAATTATTACTAAATTAGGGCTGGTGTGATCTATCAAGCGTGATGGCAGCAGAAATAATATTATAATTGGACGTATTAATTAATGACAGTATTAACTCTATGGATGTCAGATACCAACCACCGTGTGGCAATCACATCGCAGCTACCTTTATATGTTAATCACATCACACATAATCGTGGGGTAATCACATCACACATACCATTGTGTGGTAATCATATTTCATCTACATTCATACGTAAATCACTTAGCACCTACATTCGTGTGCCAATCATATCACACATGCAATTGTGTGGTATTCACATTACACCTACTTTGTGTGGCAATCATACGATAGCTATAACGTACCATAGTGTGCCATTTTATACAAGAAATGTGATGAAACTTTTCTAAATTTATCTCATGCTTGTCTCGCTCCAAAACTCCAACATTCCCTGAGAGAGCTAGAAGAACGTAAAAGGTTTTAAGTTTGTTTTGTAAGGTTTCCAGGAAGTTTTCGTCTATAGCTCTCGACTGGTATTGATATTCCTCTGGTCCGCTGAGGTCACTCAAACCCATTAACCATTTAGAGTAACATTCATTGACAACGAACAATGGTTACATCAGCCTAGAGCTTGAGGAATTGTTCGATAAAAGGCAGGGGATCAAAACCCTATCAGGTGTACCAGAGGTGAATTTAGCCATGAGTATAAAATAGTTGTGAATTTCTTTGCATTTCACATTACTTATTATGTGTCTTTAGAGAATTTAGTGTGTATTCTAAATAGTCTAAAAGGGTTCTAAGTTGAATAGTGAAAATTTACACATTAACAATATTCTTATAAACGAGCAGTTGTATGGTATTTTCTTTTCTTGTTTTCTCTACGCCTTATTACTTGCATCGTTCAGCACGAAAACAAAGAAATCAATCTCATCTTGTCATATTTGACTACAATGAGAAAGTTTGGTTTCAAAAGTACCGCTGAGTGTGCATAGTATACATAGTACAGAGTGTTCATAAATGGTTTCCCACACTTCTTGATCACATATGTTGTACCAATACCCCTTCCTAGAGAATCCACTAGTGTAAATATGCGTACAGGTAATAAGAAGTGGATAATTTAAAATATAATAACTGTCCTAGCTCCACGACAAAATATTCGGTTTAAAATAGTAAACAAAGGGTTTTCTATGTCCTTTGTAGGATCTTCGCGTTTGCACGTTGCGCGTTTAAATAATATTGACTAATACTATCACCTCATCTTCATTCCCTATTAATTTTCTCCCACTGTAAAAAAAAATATGTAGAATTCCATGCATTTAAATCTTTGTTATTCACAAATAATTTATGTATTTTTTCAACGTGTTCTAGTACCCTTCCAGGTTATACGCCTACGCTAACTACGCTAATAGAATAGTATAACGAAGGTAGATATTTAGAGAAAATGTACTCGCATTTGTGTGGAGAGAGAGTGGTAAACCATTCATTAAAATCCTCCCTCAGTACGCCCGACTGGGATTTGATTGATAAGCGCCATTATCACTCCTCTAACGAGAGAGAAGCTTCACGAAGCGTCCTTTGGGCTTCTCACAGCCCACGGGTAGTCCTTCTTGAGATAAGTGTCCCTCTGGTAACTCTCTCCTAATCCATAAAGGTGATCTGTGATGCAATGGATTCTATCTCGAGAAACTCTTTAGGAAGAAAGGATGTAGCAAAATCTATCAACACTCCCCCACTCACTCCAATCCTCTATTTCCACCTCCACTAATCAAATTCCACACATTTGATATCCCTCGTTCTTTATACTTACTCCAAGATAATATATACTTGTTTCCCAAATATCTTGTTCATAATAACCTCTAATAAATTCATTAAACTCCCATTCATTAGACTTTAGAATCTTTGGATTTATCCTTTTACATTCCTGGGACAACCGGCTCCGTGGTGTAGTGGTCACTGGTCATTGCACCTGGTTACGAGCCTATGGGTCTTGTGTTCGATTCCCGGCCTATATCTTGTGTATTTTTCCTGAAAGGGAAACTACCTCAAACATCACCAGGGTTTGTATGATTAGGCTTAAGCTGGGTTTAAGATCTTCTACCGGTCCCACACTCACTATCACCGTCATCTCATCTCCTCTCATCGGGTCTTGGAGAGAGTCTTCACGGAAAGGATGTACGATCAGTACATTCGGGTGTCCCCTGAGCAACCCTACATTAGTACTGGCTTATACTTCCACAAACTGGGCCACGAATGATGTAGCCCAGAAGCACAATATAACTATTACTCCTGGGAATTTCAAAACATGCTCATTCGAAGCTGTCATGGAAAGTAAAAATGATATAAACACCCGTATTGGTAGCCGTGGGATCTAATGCACTAATCTCGCAATAGACCAGACTGCCGACAACGGGGAGATCAAGGCTTATATCTCAGTTGAGTTTTCCACTCTCCCGCTACGCAAGTGCAGGTATACTTCCTATAAATATAACCTTTATAATCCCTAAATCCATTAGCGTAATTAGTATATAAGTGTATCCCAAACGGGTAGTAAAACGTGGTGCTAAATTTATATGTATATATACACATATAAACACTTCAAAATTTACGATTTTAGACAGGGCCCTAATTTGGTTGTGTAGCTCAACGGTGAAGGATATCACTGTAGATAGATGTACGTCATAAAAAAACTGCACGATTAGTTATTTTATTGTCTGTGACTACCAGTGCCCTCTTAAACAATCCCTCTTTTTCACTTCGATACATTCAAATCAAACAATAATGATGTATTTTCCAATGTCACAGTAGGACGATAAAAGTCCTCTATTGGCTCTACAGTACCAATATAAATTCACTAAGCTCTGCGAGTTCACATAATGGATAATTTAACAAAGGACCGATAATTACGTGTATTATAAATTTAAGAGAGGCCTTCCATTGCTTCCGATTCATGATTACAAATACTGAACAAAACTATACAAGTTGAGAGGAACAATAGATAATACCAAGCTCAAAGGCTAATACCATTTTAATAACAGTTTAATTCAAGTAGGTATATACGTGCGTGGTTAGGTAAAAGAAGCGGTATCTTGGGAGATGCCTGCAAAGTGCCATCAACTTTGTACTTGATTTGGACATATGATTGTATTTTGAAAGCTTTATTGTCCTTACCAAAAGGGCTATCAAAGGAAAAAGGTGCCAAAGCACCACTCCAGGCTTTCATCAAGCTACTGTCAAATGTTACTGTGAAAGGTGGATTCTTTCTACATAGTACCATTGCTTCCAAATAGGGTTTTACAGTCGTGATCTCATTCAGAGATTTGATAAGTCCAAAATTCCTGTCGCATTGTGAGAATGAATGCCCACGAACAGGAAATAGCTGGAGGACATTTATATTGAACATCTTGGATAAGCATAAGCAAAACCTTGAGATTGTTTTATTCTTGTTCTGGCCACCAGCTGAATCAGACAGTAAAACGAGTTCTCGCAGGTCAGGGAATTCGTGTATCTTTTTTTCTAAGGTGTGTAAAATAAAGGAAGCAACTGAATTTGCATCCTTTTTGTCCTGATTTTCCATTAAACCATACAAGTGTGAGGTATTATCATTATGCACATGCACATTAAACACATACAGCCAGAGCAGTCTCTTGTAAAACTGGCTTGATACATTTAGTTTGGGTAAGTTCTGTGCATAGTAAAATTCCAAATCGAGGCATCTTGAGCGTGTTTTTGCTTCCTCAATTATTTCCTTTTTCATGCTATTGTATCGCTTAACCTTCATTTTATGAAGTGAATACTGCACCTTCCAGCTGTCATTCGGATTTTTCTTTAACTTTACATCACACTCTGTGCAGAAATCACAGACATCAGTTTTGGGACGACGAAAACTAAACTTACAACACTGTAGAAAAAACTTAAAATATGTCTTGTATTTCATTGATAATTTCTTTCCAGTTTTTTGTTCAAATTAGATGGCAAACAGCTCGTGCAACATCTTTATATTGAGGTTAGGATTATCAAAATACATCAAATCTGATTTTTCCTGGCAGTAATGGCTTTTTTGTGTGTGTGGAATTGACTTCAGATGCTCATGAACAAGATCCCATATTGAAGTGTCCAATTTCCTGGGCCTGTTATTATGAATCCCTCGTTGTTCTTTAGAACTTTTATTTTGAAGGATCTTAGTTTGAATGATTCTAACTCTCTTCATGCTAATTTGAAATAAACTTTAAATAAATCATTGACATACCTCTTTTTACAAAATTTCAGTCCATACTGTGTATCGCCAAATATTTATTCGGTGCTTTTTAGGATTGGTGGCGGTAGTTTTCAGTTGTTTGTTGGTCATACAACCTAAGAGGTAAATATCTTGTACTTCTTTGCTTGAGGCTGTCCACATTGTCTGATATAAATCATATTGTTGCTCGTCAGACACATTTTTCCAACATTTCTGTAAACACTTATTGACTGAGGTAAACTTATTGGCTGAAATAAATTTTCAAGAAGTAGAAGTGTAAGCTTTCCCTGTATTTCTGTCTCTTTTTCTGACTTCTTGTTTCCAGTGATCCTTATTAACAGATTTCTTAACACCCACTTTTGTAACCTTTAAAAATCCACCTTATAAACATGGATTAATGTCACCCATATTTACTCAAATACATTTGTTACATATCAAATGCACTCACAAATAGCACATATGTTCAAAAACACACTTAGAACTAGGTTATTGTGTATATAAAACAGATTAAATTAAATAAATATTGAAGTAAACAGAATCTATAGAATACACAACACTCTTTATTTTTACAGTCCTGTCACACTATATAATAGTAATATACCCTGAAATGTTGATATTAAAAAGTACTTCCAACCCAAACAGTTAAAAAATCCTGTAAACGATTTAAAATATATTAAAATGTTTGGATGTGCATTTAAAATGTTCTCCATAAAAAGGGCATATACTGGTATATGCCCTTCCTTGGAGCTAACTCCTCAATTATTGGTAAAAAAAATTGTAAATAAACGTTTTACACAAATATTATTAACTACTTAATTTAAGGGATGGTAATTGTGAGAGTAGTTAAATGGAACTCATTCCCATTAACATGTATTTGTGAAAAGAGAACCATAGTGATACACTAGAAGTGAAAAGTCACTGGCAGTCCACCCAGGCAGTGTAAATTCAGTCTTTATAAAGTATACTTCCTTAACCCTCATAACCACTGACAAGCATGGAGAGTAAACGAACATACTTATATATACCTTATTATGAATGTCATTTCTTTATAATTAAGATATGGAATAAATAAAATTTTGTAGAGTAAATTCGTTTTTTAATAAAACTGTTCTGAGAGAGCTTTACTCTTTATTCTTTAATTTTCTTCAATAAACTGAAATAATAATGTTAAGAGGCGTCCAAAAAAATGAGATTGCATTGCATATTTGGATTAGATTCAATACAATTAGTATTTCAAGCCTGTGAATTGATTTAAAATATGTATTTAGTTATCAAACTACATTTTTGTAAATATTCGACAACTAGACATAATTGAATCACTGGAAAACAGAATTACTAATTAATAATAAATGTTGGCATATACTCTTAATAATGTTTTCTTGTTTTTAAATTTCAGACAGAAATGCTGATTTATGTGATAATCCTAAAAATAACACAAATTTATTTTGAAAATACATTATTTTAACTAAATATTAATTAATGATTAGGTATAAAATTTATTTATTAGCCAGAGCTAACAAATTTTCCAAAATCATTCAATCGTTTATGACATTTTATTCGAACAAAGCTTTTCATATTAAAATAAATCATTATTTAACCATTTTGTGAAGATATATATAAATTCAAAACTAAATATATAATTAAAAATATTCCCTGAATGTTGTTATGAAAAAATGTCAACATAGCTATGGAATTAAATTAAACTTACTTGTCAACTATAATAGACGAGTCAACAAATGTCAAAGGCGTCAGAATGGCTATACAACATTTAACCACCCTCGCCAATTCTGTAAAACTCATTAGCACCATTAACAAATTCCTTTCTGTGTTGTTGATGGGAGATTAGTTCTCCCAAATAAATAAATGTCAAACGAAATGTGCTCACTGGTAAAATAATTTTTATAAATTTATTTGTTTGTTTGATTGAAATCCAATTTTGGAAGCAGAAATTGATATCCAAATCAAATAGCCATACGTTCTTAATATATTTAAAAAGATAATTTCCTATTCTTCTACTATACAAATATATAGTAGCATATTTTGAATAAGTTTTGTCTGGATAGCCAAAATGTATAGAAAAATATACATAGCAAATTTTTTTTTTGCACAAATATCATACATGTTTACGTATGAATTTGAAAGCCATCAGTGCTTGATGAAATAGATAAATAAATAGATTTAATTTGAACCCTAATTGTTAAACATTTCTAAATGTTAGCTTTCTTTTTTAGTAAGTAAAGGTTTGTTGGAAAAGGTTTATTAGAGTTTTATTTTAATACCAAATAATTATAATATTAATATTTATAGTCTAGAAAAATTCTATTTATAATCCAAGCTTACTAATAAATCTTATAGTTTGTTACTTCTATAATAAACAAAATAAGAAACTTGTCATCGAAAACCAAAAGTTTATTATCTTCAACAATATGATTTATATTATTTTATTATTAAAATTCTTAATGTTTAATTTTTTACACTATTCTTCTACAGAATTTAGTCACGTCTTACGTGGCCTACCCCTTTCTTTTGATCAACACACTCTACCTTCATATATATTTGCGTCGTCACTAGGTCTACACTCATCCTCTCAACATGTCCAAACCAACGTAAGACGTCTCTTTCTTAATGACCTATTGGATTCCCTTTCAAAACGGACTCCTTTAATTAATTAGATTTTGATGAAGTGAAGGAAGTATGAAAGGATAAGGAATTACGGAGAGAGTGAGGATGGATAACGTACGGAGCTGATGTTTTTTTTTATCTATTTGCACAGTTTTTTCCAATCCTATGTATGTAGGATTGTGATTATTTATAAACATAAATATCGAGTAGAATAAACAAATAAGTGCATAATATCTACAAAAAATATATATAAATAGTGTAAAAACTCCACAGAATAATTTAACGTAAGAGATGGGAAAGGAAACCAAACTAAAAAGAAATTTATCTTAGCCATTGATTGAAATAAATACGAATAAATTTCGCTTTTCACTTATTCATGATCTCTTAATACTTCCATATTCTCTTCGATATTATTTCTCACACGTTTACACATTACATATAATAACATATTCCTCTACTCTAAGACGAAACAAATAGAAATACATAAATAAAAGGACATTACATTTTAAATATTCCAGAACTACTGGAGCTTGGAAAGTTTCCAGACTAGAGAATGATAAGTAGAAGGTACTTGAATGAGTGCGGGAATATATATATATATATATATATTTTTTTATTCTTCTACAGAATTTAGTCACGTCTTACGTGGCCTACCCCTTTCTTTTGATCAACACACTCTACCTTCATATATATTTGCTTCGTCACTAGGTCCACACTCATCCTCTCAACATGTCCAAACCAACGTAAGACGTTTCTTTCTTAATGACCTATTGGAATCCCTTTCAAAATGCACTCATTCAATTCAATAGATTTTAATAAAGTGAAGGAAGTATGAAAGGATAAGGAATTATAGAGAAAGTGAGGACGGAGCTGATGTTTTTTTTAATCTATTTCCACAGTTTTTTCCTATCCTATGTATGTAGTATTGTGATTATTTATAAATATAAATATCGAGTAGAATAAACGAATAAGTGCATAATGTCTACAAAAAATATATAAAAATAGAGTAAAAACTCCACAGAATAATTTAACGTAAGAGATGGGAAAGGAAACCAAACTAAAAATAAATTTATCTTAGCCATTGATTGAAATAAATACGAGTAAATTTCGCTTTTCACTTATTCATGATCTCTTAATACTTCCATATTCTCTTCGATATTATTCCTCACATGGTTACACATTACATATATTATCATATTCCTCTACTCTAAGACGACCCAAATAAAAGTACTGTACATAAATAAAAGGACATTACATTTTAAATATTCCAGAACTACTGGAGCTTGGAAAGTTTCCAGACTAGAGAATTATAAGTAGAAGGTACTTGAATGAGTGCGGGAATATATATATATATTTTTTGAAGAAATAGTCAGAGAGATAATATATTTATATATTATCTCTCGGACTATTTCTTCAATGAATGGCCTAAAGCATTATGTTTCTGTGTGTGCTCTATTTTCAATCGTGTATTATTGTTAATGTACTTATATAAAACGATTTAAAATGTTAAAACTCTTCTTTTGGAGATAATATAAGAGGAGCTGGTTTCAAAACTTCTAAAACTAATAAAAATAACTACTAATAGGTATGGTAGAAAGTTTAAATTTATCAGGCAGTCAAAGGTACCAATTCAAATAATAATATAAAAGTCCGAAAATTTAAAACTTTTCATGGGACCCCAGTAAATAAGGAGGGGTGCATAAAAAACGTGTAGGTGCGGTGAAAATTTGTAATTTGGAAGTCAGGAAGTATGACACCTCCATAAAACCAAATAATTCTAAAAAAAATTGATAATTTTAAATATTGGTTAAAAATATGGGAAGGAGTCTAGGGGTATAACATTTCTAAAACTAACAAAAACTACTTCCCAGATTGGTAGAAAACTAAAATTTGGAAAGAGAGTAGAGGAACCACTCCAAATAACAATAGGAATCTGAACATTTTAAATGTTAAATGGTACCTTGAAAAATAGAATTAGGGAAGTTTAGGAAAAGAAATGAATCACATTCAATTGTGATAGAAAATTTAAATTTAGCAGGCAGGTCAATGATCAAATAACCAGATAAATCTTAAAATTTGAAATATTTAGGTGGGAGTTGAAGAAATGGGCTGAGGGTGATGGTAACATATCCAAAACTAATAAAGTAACTACTTATCTAACCATTTATCTGTGTGGTAGAGAACTGAAAAATGTTAATAGGTATATGGATAACTCCAATTTAAATTAAAAGTCTGAAAATGTCAATTTTTAAAATGAAACTCTGGTAAATTATGAAGATAAGGGGATTTAAGTTAGTTAAGAAACTTTAGAAGAAAAAAATATTTAAATTTGGCTGACAGATAGAGAAAAAGCCCCATCTAGTCAAATAAATATTAAAATATAAGATAACTCAAATTGAGCGGAAAATATAGGGGGTATTAAAAGTTAACAAAACTAATGGAAATAACCACTTCTCAGTATCGTAGAAAACTGAAATTTGGCAGACAGGTAAAGATACCACTTCAAATAACTATGCAAGTCTGAAAATTTTAAATTAAAACTCCAGGCAATTGGTGAATGTATTTAAATGTTGTAGAAAATTTGAATTTTGCAGGGGGCTAGCTAAATAAGTTTTAAAATTTCACTTTTTCAAATGGGAGTTGGATAAATGAAGGATCAGAGGTGTTTGAATATTACAAAACTAATGAAAAATACTACTTTTCTGTGTGATATTAAACTCAAATTTTTCAATAAGGTTTAGGGATCACTCCAAATAATGATAGAAGTAAGTCAGGAATTTTTACAGTTTAGAGTAGAACTATAGTAAGCAAGGAAGGGTTGCAGGGTGACGAATAAAATAAAAATTAAAAAATTGGTGAGGCAGAAAATTTAAATTTGTCAGGAATATATATATATATATATATGTATGAATTAAAATAATAATTAGCAATAATGTTTATTAATAGAATGTAATATTAAATAAATTTAACTTATATTAATACATTATAATTTACATAAATTATATATATATAAATTACCTATATTATTATATACTTCTATAGTAGACTATATTTAAAATACAAAATCATTGAATATTC